>JASCZW010011559.1:0-31592 GCA_034211315.2 Aedes japonicus
GAAATGAGCTGGGGTAATAGCAGACAGATCATTTGGGTCATCCGATGCAGGTGTAAGGGGCGGGAGTTCAATATTGCTTCTATCTGGGTTAGTACAGTAGACAATGCCTCAAAAGTCAAACGACGTTCGGCGAGAATGAACTTCAAATGCGATTTTACAGATTTCACTCCCGCCTCCCAAATCCCCCAAAATGTGGGCTACGTGGAGGAATGAATGACCATTCAATTCCCCTTGGAGCGCAGTATTCATTTACAGCACGTTTATGCTGCTCGGTGCGAAATAGCTCTGCTAGACGATTCAATTGATTATTGGCGCCTTCAAAATTAGTCGCGTTATCGGAGTATAATTTCCGTACTAGGCCACGGCGACTTACGAAACGCTGGAGCGCAGCCACGAATGCATCCGAACTAAGGTCTGAAACCGCCTCCAGGTGTAGGGCCCGAGTGGCCATGCAAACAAATAAGCAAACGTAACCCTTGGTAGTCGTCGGGTTCCTTGCAACTGCACTTGATCGAAGGCTGAAGGGTCCTGCAAAATCTAAACCAGTATGTGAAAATATTGGAGACGGCTGTACACGGTAGTCTGGAAGTTCTCCCATTAGTTGTGTGGATTTCTTGGGCCTCATTCGAAAACATGGTATGCAGTGGTGTATCACCTGTCGGATAACGTTTTTTGCCTTGAGTGGCCAATACTGTTGCCGGACGATCCCAAGAAGTCCGCGTTGGCCAAGATGCATATTGGTGCGATGGAGATGACGTATCAGCGTGATTGTGAGCGGATGTTTCTCTGGAAGAAGCGCTGGATGGCGATGTTCGTACGGTATAGTTGCGTTCCTTAAGCGTCCACCAACTCGCAATACTCCGTCGTTCGTATCGATGAATGGATTCATATTTTGGAAAGTTATTTTGCATTCTTTGTCACCTTTCAATGCCTGTAGCTCCACGTGAAAAACTTCGTTTTGAACCATCCGAATGATCAAGGTTGTTGCCCGTTGCATTTCCGATACCGTAGGGAATTCTTTCGTTAGCTGCTTGCGACCGCTTCTAATATAATCGCAAAATCGAATCACATATGCCATTGAGCGATGGATTACAGTGTACCGACTGATTCTATCGAATATTGGTAGCCTGGACGATTCGAATGTAGCTATTAGTACCGTTCTACGTAGTTCTGGTATTTCATCCTGTGACAATGGTATTGGTTGCTCGATGTATGGTTGAACGCAATGCAATCTGTTTGGCCCATGCCACCAAAGCTTGCACTGTGGAAGCTCCGATGGCGACACCCGCGAGATATCAGATCGGCGGGATTATCTTTCGATGGGATGTACTGCCAAGTAAAACCGCTAGTCAACTGCTGAATTTTCCTGACGCGATTTCCAACGAATACAGTCAGCGACCCTGGAGATTTTTGCAACCAACAAAGGACTATCTGTGAATCTGACGATAATGTGACCGATCTGAAAACGATATTGACAGCCGCTATTAACTTCACAGTGAGCTGAGACAGCAACAGAGCTGCTTGTAGTTCTGCCTTGGGTGTTGTAAGCTCTTTCTGGTTATTCTTCTTTCTTGGGAGAATCCTAGACTTGCTGCACACCAACTTCATTACAACTGTTTCATCGTTTCGTATCGTTCGAGCATACAGACTGGCGCCGTATGCCAAGTCTGATGCATCCGCAAATCCGTAGAGCTCATAGCTATAGGCTTCGTCACTAAGAAACCATCTTGCAATCTTCACATTGTTCAAGTGATGTAACTGTTCACGAAAGTCTATCCACAGCTTCGCAAATACATGCGGGACTGGCTGGTCCCACTCCATATTCAATGCCCAAAGTTCTCGCATAATCAATTTCGCAGCGGTGATTACGGGTCCAACGAATCCCAACGGGTCGAAGATTTTGGCGATCTGACTAAGAATCATTCGCTTGGTTAGCACAGTATCTGATTCAGGATAAACCGTAACGGTAAATGAGAAACTGTCTTCCTTGGGATTCCAGGCAATGCCCAAAGTCTTCATGATCGCGTTAACGGTGGGATCCGTTATGTCCACACCGGTCTCTCGTTGATCTTCTGGAATAGTGGTCAATAGTATCTCGGAGTTTGAGCAGAATTTATGCACCTTGAAGCCACCTTGTCCAAGTAATTCAATCACTTGGTTCTTGAGTTCCGTCGCCTCTTCTAATGTACTAGCCCCTGTAAGCACGTCGTCGATATAGAACGATTTTCTGACCGCCATGGCCGCGAGCGGGTACCTTTCTTCTTCATCTTCAGCAAGTTGGCGAAGCGCCATTGTTGCCAAAAATGGTGATGATGTAATCCCGTAAGTTACGGTTCGTAGTTCGTAGACACGAATCGGCTGACTTCGATCTTCACGCCAGAATATTTGAAGGTACCGGGCGTCATCCTCGTGGATTCTTACTTGCCGATAAAATTTTGGAATGTCGGCAGTAAAGGCGAATTTGTGTGAAGAAAAGTTCAGCAATATCGATATTAAATCATTTTGCACCGTAGGGCCCACCAGTTGGGTCTGATTGATGCTGATTCCTGTGTCACTTGGTGCTGAACCATCAAATACAACGCGAAGCCGAGTGGTTGTGCTAGTTGGTTTCAATACGTAATGGTGAGGTAAGTAGTATGCAGACTTCGGATCGTTGGTATCTGTTGCTTCTTTCGCTGACATATGTCCGAGCATCTCATATTCTTTCAGGAAAGAAATGTACTGCGCCTTTACCTCCGGTGCATTATCTAGTCGCTTCTCTAGAGCAAGGAATCGCTTTTCTGCCATAGCCCTGGAATCGCCCAACTGCTCTTTTAATTCGTTGAATGGAAGACGGACGACGTACCGTCCTCCTTCGATACGCTTGTGTGTTTCACGAAAGTAGTCCATACAGATCTCGTCCGACTGTGAGTTCTTCTTATCGGTGTCGCCACATGATTCAATTTGCCAGAAACTTCGTACTATTTCGTTGAGATTGTCTTCAGCAGTGACGACGAAAGATTGTAGCTTCTCTGGAACCTTACTGGGAATTGGACCACTCAACACCCAACCAAATTGAGTGTCTTGTAGGATTGCAGTAGTGTTGGGAATCCGCATGCGACCTGACTTCAACATTTCAAAAATATTTCCGCTCCTAGTAGCATGTCCACTCGATCAGGAATGCTGAAGTTGGGGTCAGCTAATTCAATGTTTTCTGGTATCATGAGATTAATACAATCCACTTTAGTTGAAGGTAGTTGACCTGTTATCCTGGGTACAATGAAAAATTCAAGACTAGCCACGAAGTCGCTTATACGAGATTTGATTTTCGCGTGATCCTTCAGTCGAACCTTGGTATGAATGTCGTTCAAACCAGTAATTGATACGTTCGCGGGCTTCTTATTCAGAGCTAGCAATGTTGCAAAGCGCTCTGCTATGAAATTCGAGTGCGAACCCGAATCCAATAGAACCCGACAAGGGTACACGTCGCCTTTTCCATGCACGAGGACAATCGCGGTTGAAAGTAATACTTGCTTTCCAGTTTCCTTTGGTTGAGTACAGAGAAAGGATAGTGTTTCGAGATCGTTTGGTGCCGTATCATGTTCCTTCTGTGGCGATGCTCCAGTCTTCTTCTCGGATTTCAATTGCGAACTTTCACCTGTAGAATCATCTGACTTCTTCTGCTGATTATCAGTTGGATGCAACGTAGTGTGATGACGTTTATTGCATTTCTTACACGAGTGCTTCGATGAACATTCCAGCGTGCGATGCCCCTTTTGCAAACAGTTGAAACATGCACCGGTTCGCCGAAGTGTATCGTATCGATCGGATAGACTCGCTTTTCTAAAGGTTTCGCATTTCCACAGTTCGTGACTCGCAGAACAATGCAAACACGTATCGGTTGAGACGACTAATGAACTTGAACGTATTTTTGATTCTACAGGCCTTTGCAACTGGATTCTCGTTGAAAGCTTAATGGCCGGTTTGGAGAGCGGGCGAATCTTTTCGAGTACTCGACACCTCTCGCGAAGAAAATCCAACGTCGATTCATAGCTGGGCAAAGTGTCCGAAACTTGACTGAGCTCCCATGCCATGCGAGTGTCGTTGTCGAGCTTAAGAGCAATGCGGTTCACTAACATTCTTTCGCCGAGACCGGATACAGGTAGTTCGAGATTTTTCAAGGCATCCACGTTCTTTGTACACGTATCCAGCAGTTTCCTCATATCAATCGCGTTTTCATTAGTAAGCTTTGGTAAGTCGAACAACGAATCAATATGCTTATCTATTATAAGCCGACGGTCTTCAAAAGGTTCAGCCAGTGTCACCCAAGCTGCGTTGTAGTCATTATTATTAATGATCTCTTGATCAATGATTCCCGCTGCTTTTCCCGTTAATGAATTACGGAGATGGTATAATTTAATAGCTGGCGACTCTGTACTGTAGCGGCCCATGATAGTCGTAAACATGGATTTAAACGCGTACCAGTTTTCGTACGATCCATCAAACGATGGCAGCGGTACTTTCAACGCCGGAAGCTGGGACACGCTCACAGTTGGTGATGAGGATGCATGAACTGACGGATCTTCCTTTTTCATGGACGCTTCCAACAATTTAGTAAGGACAATATATAACTCACCGTAGAGCGCTTCAAATTCTATACTTGATGTCTCCAGCCCCGCACGATCCTCTTCGCTGATGTCAAGGCCGTGAGCTCGTTGTTGTTGAACGTTGTAGTCGGCATTCACATTTTCGACAATCTTAAGCTGAAGCTGCAAAAACTGTTTGCATTCCAGACTCTGATTGGGATCGTCAGTGTCAGCTTCTACGGCTGCTTTCACTCGGCCCAACTTCCTACTTAGCGCACTCAGCTGGTTTTGTATCACTTTGTATTCTGCAGCCATCTTCTTCTTTGCTTCTTTTACCTTCTTGATTTTCTTCTGTTCACTGATCGACACTTGTTCACTGTTTTGATTGTATTCCTTTTCTGGCGTGACAGTTCCACCGACTGGATTTTCTTCACCAGTGTTTTTATCCTTCGCACTTCTTGTCAAAACCGGTGTACGTGGCAGGCTCATCGTGCTGATTCATCTCCGAACCAACAAAGCGATACCAGTTTTGTCACTTAATGGTATCCTCAATTCGAAAACACTAGGAAAGTTCCACTCGGGGGAACGGTAATTGTGAAAAACACTATAGGTTTTCTTCTCAGTAGGCGGCCATATTGTTTTCACTGAAAGCAAAGGAGCGGGTACGTACACAGTTGTGTGATTTGATTCACGACTCGAATAAAATTTATCAGCGTAACAACTCTGGATTTCGTATCTTCCGTTTTCAACGAATATGCTACTAGCGGTCGCACTAGCGTATTCAAGAACTGCAAAAAAACCAGCCGATCGGCAGCTGCGTAATTCGCCACCAACAATGGCGTCTTATCCTTTTCGACTATTTGAGAGCCTTCGCTGCACATCGGTTGAGTTTCCTCACGGAATCGAACTGCAATCGTTACAGTTGATCGCAAACCGAAACAATCCGGCTCGGAGTGGACCAAAATAATGTCCTCGACACTCGCGGAAAAAATGGACTGTAAAGAAAGAGTTTCGGGTTCAGTGGAATCGTTTCTTTTAACGAGAAATCAAAACGCGTCTGTTTGAGTCGACAAACAATTTTACTCTGGTCTATCATTTAACTACATGTGTGTGTTCGTAATCGTAAACACATCGACCCCCCGGCACCCAGCCGGTCTACCAATTCATTTTATCACATTCGAAACCTAGAGTAAAAAGCACTACATTTTTATTGGAACAAATATAAACAAGGTACAGTTGTTATCGGTCGCGTTTTTATTTCGTCCGTACAAAACCGGAAATATTCGAGACCTTTTTTCGAAAGTTAGCTCTGGTGTTCTTTGGCTTCAGTTCCCGGTCGAAGTTCTCCTCTCGTATTCGTTTCGGTACATTTTGGTCCTTCAGTGCCGTATAATGGAACCACATGAAGTGGATAAGTTGCGCGCGAGACGGGAGGTTATGTTCTCGAAGGTGAAATGGGAGCTATCCATCGCTGAGAATCTACACACTCGGAATCCCATCTACGAAGAGGTGCAGGAGCGGAAGGAGAAACTCACGGAACTTGCTGGAAACTTCGAAGCCGTTCAAACCGTGATCGAAGAGAACACTAGTCATCTGGAGGACGTTGCATCGATTTTCAACTATCGGCTCCAATTCGAGGAAGTTTACTTCAAGGTGAAATCAATTTATTCAAAATATCTGGCGGAACAGCTGGATCGGACATCGGATCGGGCATCCAACTTTAGCGACAGAACAGATGAATCGAACAACGACTTACGGGATGCTATCAGGGTTCTCGTCGAGACGCAGCAAGCGATGATCCAGAACCAATTGCGGAACAATGCAGTACCTGCTGCCGGACAGGTGTCGAATCAGAACCATCCACTAAACGTGAAGCTTCCTCAGCTCAACATCCCAGTTTTCAAAGGTGAGCGGAAGAACTGGCACTCATTCAAGGATTTGTTCGTCAGCTCCATCCACAGCAGGATGGACTTGAAAGACTCACTGAAAATGCAGTACTTGCTTTCCTATCTGGACGGCGAGGCGAAAAAGATGGTCAGTTCGTTCCCCATCAGCGATGCCAACTATCAGGAGGCTTGGGAAACACTTGAATCACATTACAACAAGAAAAAATACACAGTGTTTGCCCTTGTCCGGGAGTTCATAGACCAACCAGCAACATCAAGCGCAAGTGGCCTGAAGAAGTTGGTTTCCACATCCGACGACGTCATTCGACAACTCAAGGCTCTCGGAAACGAATATGAATCGAGGGATCCGTGGCTCATCCACCTACTGCTGGAAAAGGTAGACAAGGAGACTAGGTCCTTGTGGGCGCAGAAAATCCTTGACGTCGACAGTCCAACCTTTGCTGACTTTCTGGAGTTTCTGCAGAAGCGCTGTGACGCACTTGAAACGTGCACGGCGTTCATGAAGCGACCGACTCAAGGGGATACTGTGAAGAAGGAGTACACGAAGTCGCAATTTGCAGAGAATGTTAAAGCATTCCATACCAATACATCATCATCAACGTGTGCAAAATGTTCGAAGGATCATCCGGTCTATTACTGTGAGGAGTTCAAGGCAATGGATACAGCGGGCCGCAGGGAGTTGGCACAAACAGCAAAACTGTGCTTTAATTGCTTACGTCCTTATCATTCAGCGAAGAAGTGCCCCTCGAAATCGGTATGTCGTTCTACAGACTGCAAGCAACGTCATCACACTCTATTGTGCACACAGGGAACGAAGCGAACGGAGAAAAAATCAACTCGGGAAGGCCAGGAAGCCAGTTCCGAATCAGTCGTGGAGTCCGTGAACGTCAACTCGACACAATCGATGGGAGGAAATTGTGAAGTTACGCTGCTGCCCACAGTGGTGGCACGTGTCAAAGGGAGCGACGGTAAGCTGCATGAGGTGAGAATTTTAATCGACTGTGGTTCGCAGGTGTCGCTCATCACGGAGGCGTGCGTAAAGCGTCTTGGGTTGAGACGTAGCAACGCTACACTAGAGGTCACTGGAGTCAACGCCGAGGTTGTCGGCACCACTGCTGGCAAGGTTACACTAGTGATGTCATCGCGATTCGAAGATGGTGAGAAGCTCATCGCTCAAGCCTACGTTTTGGGAAAGCTCACAGCAACATTGCCGTGCCAGCGTTTCAGCGTATCGAACATGCCGTACCTGGAGGGTCTGCAACTGGCCGACCCGCAGTTCAACAAACCTGGTTCAACGGATGTCATCTTGGGCTCAGACGTCTTTCTCTCGATTCTGGAGCCAGGTCAGGTCAAGGACCACAACGGCAATCCTGTAGCACAGCGTTCCGTCTTTGGATGGATGGTTGCAGGAAGGATTTCTAAGCAAGGGTGTGCCCATACCTACCATTCGATCATCAATCTGGATCAGGAGGTTGACATCGACCGCACACTGCGGCTGTTTTGGGAAGATCAAGAGCTACAGCTTCCCAAGCAGCTCACCAAGGATGAGAAACGGGTGGTTGAAAAGTTCAACTCCACTCTCAAGCGCTCGCATGAAGGTCGCTTTATCGTCCGTTTGCCTATGGAGGATGATTCAGGGCCTAAAGTAGGAAATTCGCTGGCCGCTGCTACCAGGCGGTTGAGAGCGATGGAACGTCGATTTGAAAACGACAGCAGCTTCAAGCAGCGATACATCTCATTCATGCAGGAATACCTGCAATTGGGCCACATGGAGGTTGTGCCGCCTACGGATATCGACATGGACTGCTCGAAATCCTACTACTTGCCACACCATGGTGTCATAAAGGAGGACAGCGTAACCACAAAACTTCGAGTGGTTTACGATGGGTCTTCTAAAACCACGACCGGGACATCCCTCAACGACATTTTACTAGATGCCCCGACATTCGGGGCATCTAGTAAAATGTCGTTGAGGGATGTCCCGGTCGTGGTTTTAGAAGACCCATCGTAAACCACTCGAAGTTTTGTGGTTACGCTGTCCTCCTTTATGACACCATGGTGTGGCAAGTAGTAGGATCTTGGTGCATCCAGACGATATGGACTTCCAACGCATCGTTTGGCGAGAATCTTCTGACAAGCCCATTCAACATTTTCGTCTTCGTACCGTTACCTACGGTCTGAAGAACTCAGGGTTTCTAGCTATGGCAGCACTGCACAAGGCAGCAGATGAATTCGAGCAGCAGTACCCGGAAGCTGCTGAGCGAATCAAAAAGCATACTTACGTCGACGATTTAACTTCAGGCGCAGACTCTGTGGAGGAAGCGAAACGCATTATCAATGAAATCAACGAAATTCTTGGCAAGGCAGGGTTTACTCTACGTAAATGGAGTTCAAACTCGTCCGAGGTACTCGACTCGCTAACGAATACCATCAGTACCGCAATGCCGATTCAATTCCCCGACGAGCGGAACATCGTGAAGGCACTCGGAACACACTGGCTTCCAGCAGAAGATGTATTCACATTCAAGGTCACCATGCCAATTGATGGTCCAAACACGAAGCACCAGCTGCTCTCTGATTCAGCGAAATTGTTCGATCCATTTGGATGGTTCGCACCGGTGATTGTACGAGTAAAAATCCTGTATCAACATTGTTGGCTGTACGATCTCAACTGGCACGATCCGCTGCCCTCCGTCATCGAGGAGGTGTGGACTGAAACGAAGGAGAATTTGCATTATCTGGAGCAAGTCAAAATACCACGATGGGCGGCAAACTACAACGGCCGCATCGAACTACACGGGTTTTCGGATGCATCGGAGGAAGCGTATGCTGCTGTGGTGTATATCCGATCTGTGGACGACAACGGCGAGGTCCATGTTACCTTGCTGGCAGCGAAGACCAAGGTTGCTCCAGTACGACAAGTCTCCATTCCTCGTCTCGAGCTAAACGCAGCGGACCTCTTGGCGAAACTAATAAAGCAAGTTGCAGAACCACTCAAGCAATTCCAGGTTGAGCAGTACGCTTGGACGGATTCCACGATAGTTCTACAGTGGCTATCAAGCCACCCCCGAAAGTGGAGCACCTACATAGCGAATAGAACTTCTTCGATTCTGGGCATCATGCCGAGAAAGCTCTGGGCACACGTAGTGTCCAACGAAAATCCTGCTGACTGCGCTTCCCGCGGGATCTCCCCGTTGGAGCTTATCAACCATCCTCTGTGGTGGACGGGGCCCGCATGGCTGTCCGACGATTCCGCAACTTGGAAACGAAACGCACCAGACGAGGAACACGACGAGCAATCACTGGAGGTACGTAAACGATTTCAGTCGCTCAATGTTTCAGTTCGTTTTCCAGCCACAAACAACGTTATCGAGAAGGAAATACTCGAACGGCGATCTGACCTCAACGTTGCCTGCTGGCAGCTTGCCCGCGTTCAAAGATTCGTCTACAATATCAGATGCAAGACTACCGGTAACGACAAGCGATCCGGTTCCATTCTGCCATCGGAGTTGCAACAGGTTCGGATGCAGTTTGTACGGCTGGCACAGCAAGACTCCTACGCAAGCGAAATCAAGTCTCTGGCCCGAGGAGATGAAGTTTCTGTCAAGTCCAGTATTTCAAGCCTGTACCCTTTCCTGGATGGTACCGGCACGCTTCGGGTTGGCGGACGACTGCAGCACTCGGTGTATTCCTTTGATGTCAAGCACCCGATAATCGTCCCGAAAAATCATCGATTCGCACAACTTCTGGTCAAGGAAATACATGTCAACAACTGTCACGCTGGGCCAACTTTGATGACAGCAACAATCAACCAACGTTACTGGATTCAAGGTTGTCAGACAGTCATAAGGCAGGTGGTACGAGAATGCGTGACGTGTTGTCGTAACAAGGCGCAAACGGCAAAACAACTGATGGGGAGTTTGCCAGCAGCTCGAGTGACGGCAAGTCGCCCGTTTGCCCACACTGGAGTGGACTATGCTGGTCCGATTCTGGTGCGATGCAGCAACACACGAGGAGCACGGAGCATGAAGGGATACATTGTTGTTTTTGTATGCCTTTCGACTAAAGCCGTTCATTTGGAGGTCGCTGGGGATCTAACTACCGACACTTTTATTGGAGCATTCAAGAGGATGATCGCACGCCGTGGATACTGCAACGAAATGTGGTCGGATAATGGCACGAATCTGGTAGGCGCTGATCGTCAGCTACAGGAAATTTACGAGATCGTCATGAAGCACGTCAAGCAAGCAGAGCATTTTTTCACCAATCTCGGAATTCGCTGGAAGTTCATTCCACCAGCGAGTCCACATCAAGGTGGTATATGGGAAGCGGCCGTGAAGAGCGCAAAGGAGTTACTTCGTCCGATTGTTGGAGACGAAAAGCTAACCTACGAAGAATTATCGACCGTGTTGTGTCAAGTGGAGGCCTGTCTCAACTCGAGGCCCCTTTGCTCTATTTCGACGAATCCTGATAGCCTCGAGGCACTCACCCCGGGACATTTCCTGGTTGGGCAGCCCTTGAATCTATTACCTGAACCAGATGTAACACATTTCAGCATGAATCAACTGGACCGTTGGCAGAAGGTTCAGCGGTACACAGCGGCATTTTGGCAGCGCTGGCGCGACGAATACATCGCTACGTTGCAACCCAGGGGAAAGTGGAGAACTAGTCAGGATAATTTGAAGCCTGGACAGTTGATCATTGTGAAGAATGATAACAGCCCACCGTCAGCTTGGGAGTTGGCCCGCATCGTCGCAGTACATCCAGATCAGCGAGGATTGGTTCGCACCGTCACTCTACGTAGAGGCAAGTCGGAGTATCAGCGTCCGGTGCAAAGGTTGTGTCCACTTCCTGATTGAGCAATTAGCTCAATGCGGGGAGGATGATCGTAATCGTAAACACATCGACCCCCCGGCACCCAGCCGGTCTACCAATTCATTTTATCACATTCGAAACCTAGAGTAAAAAGCACTACATTTTTATTGGAACAAATATAAACAAGGTACAGTTGTTATCGGTCGCGTTTTTATTTCGTCCGTACAAAACCGGAAATATTCGAGACCTTTTTTCGAAAGTTAGCTCTGGTGTTCTTTGGCTTCAGTTCCCGGTCGAAGTTCTCCTCTCGTATTCGTTTCGGTACAGTGTGTATGTGCGTGAAAGGAAATGGGTATAATGTTTCTTCTGTTTTTTCGTAGATTGTCTGGATACTTGTGTTACGTCACGGGTATCAACACCATCTCATCATTAAAAACACAGTTCTATCAAATGCAAATGGTGGCTTATATAGACAATTTAATGTCAATGTTTTCATGTCAAAGTCATTGTTTAAGTTTACATATAAGCCCCTTATCAATGCTGAGTGTCGAGTAGTTCCTACAAAGAATGTTGTAATCTTAAATCAATTTTGTTTTCTAAGATCTCTTAAGATATGTCGTAGTGGGACTTTTATGCCTAGAATTTCATCATGGGACAATCTAACTTGATGTTTTTTTGACACAAACTCAGAACAAAGTATATAATTTTTTGTTTGTATCCAATAGTATAGTTAAAAAATTAAGCATATATTGAAAAAGCTGCAATTTGACCAAAAGCAACATGGGACAGTTATGCGTAGAACGGCAGTATAACTATCGAGAAGATGTAAAGCTTCTGTATGATGCACGGGTCGTTCGCAGTTAGGATAAATACAGCCACTGTGAGACCATTTCCCCGGAACAGCGGCTTCAACTATAGAGAAAACGGAGCGGCAATGGGCCTCATTAAATTAGGTATCACGTGTCCGATCAGGTGGAATATACACAGCATACAAACGTTGAACGTTGCTTCCTATGATTTGCACTCCATAGATAACTATGGAGAAACCCGCACAGCCCACCCAGTTTTGATGAAAGATTTTATTCGATTCATCTGGAACTTTTGTCTGGTCGGTAGAGCCCGACAAGGCCTAAGATTAGACTTAATTTAGACACCCTTGGAACTAGGTATACACTAAACAATAAATCTTATATCGTACGGATATTATTTGAAGTCAAAGTTACTTACCAAAAACAATATCAAACTCATCCAGAAACTGTTCTCCTGCTTTCCAAGCCAATCACCGACGTCTGGAATATGCTGCCACTTATCGCCCGTTTGGTTCCAACGACGAAGCATAATATGACCGAGGAAAAACAGCACAGCACTGATGCAAAACTCACCTCTTTCGCGCCGGTAGAGCGAAAGTAACGTCTCGTTTGTTTTGACACTATCAATCTGTGCTATCGTCCGATTCATTATCCTAAGTTCCATCAGAGTGAGCAAAAGGAATAACGAATTGCTGAAATAGTACCAAAGTTGATGTTCTTCTTCGATAAACGAGCTACTTGATGCTGATAGTGTATGAAAAATTGTTCCAAACAACAGCAGCCCTCCCGGTAACTTAAGTTTTGCCAAATGAATGTTTTTATCTAGCAGTGGAATCAATCCATCCAGCAGGCTACAATTTATTACAAAGATTGCTATCGTGAATAAAAAGAACGTATGACCAATTAAGCTGTTTTGGAGCAGGTTGGACTCCACGGCGCAGAATGTTTGGAGGTAGTATTTGCCAAGTAGACCAATAGTAACAAGACATATCCATGTCGTGAATTTTGGATAAATATGGATTTTTTCAGTTTGGCATGGGATCAAAGATAGTAGAGCAGTTAAAACGGTGGTCTGTAAGGGAATTAATTTCAAAAGTACGATATAAATATGCGGGAAGTGGATGTACATACCGTTACGCTTAGTAAAATACCAATTGCTATGCTAAGCATATCATAGCGAATGTAGATTTTTATGAGAATTCTCGACATGGTCCGACTGGCATTAGTATATTTCTCTACAGCTTTTTTAAGTATTGCCATGTCATCTTGATGCTCCAAAAACATGCTATGTAGAAGTTTCGCTTCTTTGTACTGCAGAAAAAAATCTAAAAGCCATTGATAATTTTACTATGAATCATTTTCGACTATTTCATTCTTACCCTGTTCCTTGAGTTTATTTCCATAAAATACTTGCGATTTTTCAATCAGCCTTTTGCTGTTATAGTAGATGGCGTGTAAACGGTCTACAGGAGGAACATTATTGAGCACAGGATCAATTAGCGATCCTATGGATGAAAACGGAATAGTAACACCCATGAGCACAGCTAAAGTAGGAGTCATGTCAATTTGTAGAAAAGTTTGAGTGCTTTGTGTACAATTGTTGCCCAGTATTATGAGTGGTACATTTGTTTCTGAATGTGTCGATCCTCCATGTCCTCCCGAGTCTCGCATACCGTGATCTCCGGTGATGACCAGTAAAGATTTGGTGTGAAATTTTTCATTCTGAATAATAATTGAAATTGTTATGACCACATTGATTTGATTTTAAACGAAAACATACCCATATATTCATAATCCCATAAATTTCTTCCACAATACTGTCCATCTCCTTCAATTTTCCCGGTACTTTTTCACTGAATGGTCCTTCTACATGACCTATGTGATCCAAGCCAAGAAAATGCAAAATCATCATTTTCCAGTCGTACTGGCGAAATTCCGTCCGCATTTTTGTAGTTATATTTCGGTCTCCCTTAAAAAAAATGTATTAAAGATTTACATTATTTGAAGATAACCTACATTACCTCGTAGAAATCGTTCACATACAATGAATCCACATTTTCTCCTTTTCTTATAAACATTTTCGGGAACATGTTAGTCCACGTGTTATCTCCGTAAAAAACTAAACGCTGTTGATGCTGTACCATCTGGTATAAAAAGGTATCTAATGTCATCTGTGGACTTCCCAGATTTAGTATAACGTCCAGGAAGCTTGGAATTGCACCTGAGGTCATCGCCTTGATTCGAGGCATTGTCACGGTTGGTGGATGAACTTGTAGCTGGTACTGGCATGCAAATCCATCTTCAATCATTTTATTCAGAAATAGCATGCTTTCCTTCTTGGCGATGAAATCCATCCGAAGTGCATCTATCACCATGAGTACAGCCCGGGAGTTCCGTGGCTTGTATGTTTCTGGGTTAAGCCTTTGAAACACGATTTGGTCAACATTTCTTCAAGATAAAAGATGAAAAGTGATAACCTACTTGACATTGTCCAACGATCCCGGCAGATCATTAATGCTGGATTTGGTAGATGGTGAAAAGGACAGAGGGAAAAACCCATAACAAAAAACCACAAGTGAAAACACGAAAACCAAAAACAGATACACGGTGACGGTTTTGATTCTAACAATCATTTAGAAGATTTCTGATCATTTTTACAATTTTTTTGGAATGATACAAGCAAAATAAACTCTTTTTTCTTGTATGTTTTTCTCGGGTGTCGAGAGCTGTCATTCGAGTGTTTTCAAACAATCCTATAGGGCAGTACGGGGCAAGATCGGAGCTACACTGTAACCCGCCAGTACCCATTAATGGGTAAAATATCACCCATTTCGATCTTAAGTGGGTTAACTCCTTTAATGGGTAAAACGATTTTACCCATTAATGGGTAAACAGCCTGTACGTCAGTCTACCGGGTATTTTTTACCCATTTTTCAAAATGTTTGTTATTTGGGAAATGGGTATGTAATACCCATTTTACTAAACGTTTTTTATTCAAGAAATTAGTAAGAAATACCCATTTTTCGAAATGTTTGTTATTTGCGAAATCGGTATGATTTTTCGTGTTTTTAGTTGTGATATTGATTAATGAGCATTTGCATGAAAATAATAGGACGCAATTACTGTATTTGCATTTGTGTATTTGTTTGTAACAACAAACTTTAAGCCTCAGGCCTTTTACCTCTCAGGTATGTCAAGTTTTGTTCGGGGGTTTTCACATCGACAAATATTCCAGCGACGTTCAAGTGATCTGTTGAAGCGATCATCACATCGTTATCATCCAGAGAGAAGCCTACATCGGCCAAACATTTCCTCGAGGCTTCCGTGGAAAAGTGCTTGATGAACGCTTGAACTTTACGCTCCGGAAGCGACACATACTGGGAAGTACTGTTCTACTAATGAAATCGAAGCATTTTATATAATAATAATAAATTATTAACGTACTTCTCAGATTTTGAAAGCTTTTGCTATCCAATTTAGCCTTCAGTTCTTCTATATTATGTGCGTTTTCGTGGACGAGATTCTATAAGTATACTATAATGCTACACTGAAAATAAATCAATAATTTTTATTATAAAAATGGGCACTTAATAGTACCATAGAATAACTCTAATAGTACGTTCACACTACTGCTTGTATTACGTGATATAGAGTATCTTGATTTCAGCAACTATACATCTAGTTTTCACTGGAAATAATGTACATGCCATTTGATATCAAGATACTCTATATCACGTAATATAACACCCCGTTCACACTACAACTTATATTACGTGATATAGACTATCTTGATATCAGCATCTATACATTTAGTTTTCACTGGAAATAATGTACAAGGCATTTGATATCAAGATACTCTATATCAAGTAATATAGGTTGTAGTGCGAACGGGGTGTAACACCCCGTTTGGGTTTGTAAGATGGGACAGTAATGCGTCCACCGGCAGAGTAGGTCCCACACAAAAACGATTTTTTTTCTTGGCTCAGTCAGTACTAGCACATCGGTCCCAAGCTTAAAAATGCGCCCTTAATAATGAACTCACATGAACACACTCTCAAATATTCTGTCAAAATAACACAGCAAATCAAAACAAAGGCGCAAATCTAGGATTTTTTTTCAAAAGGGCGAATCTAACAATGAGAGGCTCTCTCCTCTCTCGCTCTCTTTCATTTATTACAGCGCCATTATAAAGCTTTTGAGGGATTCTTTAGTCAGATAGAAACACATCAGTGCTCGCTACCATACTCTACAAAAAAATGAATGAAAAACGTAACGCTGAATGGAATATGAATGCAAGAGAAAGTAATCAAAGAGAGTCTCTCAATTGCAGATTCGCCCTAATGAAAAAAAAAACCCTAGAAATATGTATAACAAGGTGCTGGCTTCAAGGTGTAATTCGAACCAAGGGGTTCTACAACAGCGACCAATTTCAAATCGCTAGTTGCATATTGATTGTTGATAGTACGTTCACACTACTGCTTATATTACGTGATATAGAGTATCTTGATACCAGCAACTATACACTGAAACTAAAAAGAAATTCTCACTGGAAATGATGTACATGTCATTTGATATCAAGATATTCTAGATCTGTAGTTTGAACGTACTATAAATCGATCAATTTTTGCTTCGAATTGAAATCATGTGAGCCAGTATGATTTTCATTTGCCGCACATAATTTTTAACACCCGTCACTTAACACACATTTCCAATAAAACTGATATGGTCCACATATAATTTTCAATGGGGCGAGAAATTTCATTCAAGTGTGTTTTCACTTTGCCCTATTCTACACTCCCGTTTCATTTTAGTCTATTTTTGAGTACAATTGTATACTATCTCTTTTTCTCACACGGAAATGTTACTCAATTTTCGTTAAAAAGGGGATCAACTCAATTTGTGATGCACTAGAAGTACTGCATATGCCCTATATACACACTTAATCACAGCTTCTCTGTTCGGTAATATTGTGCAGTTTTTGCACCGTAAAACGCAAAAATTACCGAAAAGTAATTTCGGTAAAACAGTATTGAATGAAAAAACAATCATTGTTCAGTATTTTTTGCTGCAAACTACTGATTACGGTAACACCAACAATCAATATGTAACTAGCGATTTGAAATTGGTTCACTGTTGTAGAACCCCTTGGTCCGAATTACACCTTGAAGCCAGCACCTTGTTATACATATTTGCGCCTTTGTTTTGATTTGCTGTGTTATTTTGACAGAGTATTTGAGAGTGTGTTCATGTGAGTTCATTATAAGGGGTGCATTATTGAGCTTGGGACCGAGCTTGGGACGATGTTCTAGTACTGACTGAGCCAAGAAAAAAATCGGTTTTGTATGGGACCTACTGGTCTTAGAGTTAGTCTATGGTAACACCGAGTACTGAATTTACCGTAAAATAAAATGTTTACGGTGCATGATGATATTTCAGTAAAAAGAATTACCGAATAATGTGCATATTTTATGTTATACTAAACAGTCAGTAAACTACTTTACCTACTTGACATGTCATTTTCTTCGCGCAATTTCCTGGTACTCTCACGCGGATATCGTTATTGTCAAAGAATTGTAGACAATAACTGTATTGTAAGTGATATTTCCCATTGAATTTGCTTGTCTTTGGATGTATTCTAAAGATAAAAAAGACTAGAGTAAAATGCATTGCTTTCTTTTTCAGCATTTCGCGGCGGAAGTAACGATGGATTCGAGTTCTTGTGCCAAGCTGCAGCAGTGAATTTTGCTGGCTTGGAGGCCGCTTGCGCCAACTATTTTCATCTCTTAACGACAAGATTGGATAAGACTCTGCTCCCCTTAAATGCTTGTGCTTGTGCACTGCTAAAAGAATTTAAAAAAATACAAAACCTGAAAATTATGCTGTTTTAATTCCATCTCGAGGTTTTCGCCATAAAACAAAAAGCGCAAAACTAAAACCTCAGTAAAAATAAATGTAAACAAATCGGTTACAGAGAAAGTCAGTATTTTCTTTTACTGACTAAGCCAGTACTTCTTGACAGTTGTGTTATTTACCGAGTTTTCGGTAACGGAAAAAAGTGCTGATTTCATTACTGAAAACTCAGCTGTTTGAAAACCCATTAAATTTTTACCGACTTCGGTATTAAAAACTCTATGTGTATGCATGTCATTAAAGCCTCGTGGTTTCTTGGGTTCACACTACGGCCTATATTACGTAATGTAATGCGATTCATGATATAGGAGCTATATCATGTGCTATACTGCCGTGCTAAGCATAATTGACCCATGTTGCTTTTGGTCAAATTCCACTTCTTTCAATAAATGCTTAGTTTTTTAACTATACTATTGGATACAAAAAGCAAATTATATACTTTGTTTTGAGTATGTATCAAAAACACATCAAGTTAGATTGTCCCATGTTGATATTCTAGGCATAAAAGTTCCACTACGACTTTTCTAAAGAGATCTTAGAAAAAACTTGATTGTTTACAACATTCTTTGTGGGAGCAACTCGACACTCAGCATTAAAATGACTTTGACATGAACACATTGACATTAAATTGTCTTTATAAGACACCATTTGCATTTGTGATAAAAAAAATCTGAATCATGGTAGAATCATAAACAATAATGCACATGGCATGTCTATTTGAAAACGTAAATTCTATCGCCAACGATCCCTCAATACTGTTGCATACTGTCAAACGCTAGTAAATAGGATAGGGTTGCCAGGCCCCTGATCAAAACACAATTTTCCAACTGGAATAATTCCACCGTCGAGTTATAAAAGAAAAATCATTTTGTTGATACATGTTCATTGAATGAAACAAACTGAAGCGAAGTTATTATTCGTCATCAATATGACCACCGACAGAAATATTTTATCAGATAAAACAAATGTTCACACCATTATGCCATTATCATCATACATTGATTCATTTTACAGGTACAATTTTCGTTGCGGTTACGTGTTTCGGGGTGCTGTATCGGATAATCGCTTTATTTGCTGACTTTTCCCTTGGTAAATTAAATGTGAATAATTTTTTCAACTATCCAATATTTTCGCAAAAGTAAAAAAAAACCAAACCAGATGACAAACTTGAACCAAGTTATTCCTAACCCACGTCGGTTTTTATTTTCATCGACCAATTGACATCGAGGCAAGAATCAACCAGATATTTCGATGCTATCGATTTTGCACTTAATTTTCCCAATTGAAATAAACGGAAATCAGGGGACAAAGCGTCTGATTATTAAAAATGTTTTCAGTTCTGATTCCAATGAAACCCATCGTATAAGAAACGAATTACAAAAACAAATGATTATTCAAAACTCTATTTCATCAAAATCAGATCTTGTTGTCTAGAACACTCGTGTGTGCTGGATCCATCTGGGAACAGCTGGATGCAGAAAGTTCAACTGATTGGAACTGGCAGTACCCGACCATTCTCACTTTTCCTTTTTTCAGTGATTCAATTTCTTTAATAATCAGTAACGGCGCTGGACACGTCCTTGCAATCAGGTGGGAATAGGGATGGCATGTTAGTGTGCTGTTGCTGTTAAGGGACCGTGCTAACCTCTGCATCTCCACAAAGGTCACAGGAAGGAGTTTTTTTCATGTTTACATTACTGTTTTTGATTAACACCAAAGGATTCGCAAGTATGACACCGAAAAGATGCGTTTTGATGGAATTAACCACAAAGAACTACATGAAAATCTTGCAACAATATTGCCGACTTATTTTGTGATTTTGTCTTGATTTTTCGAAAAAATAATATAACGCAACGTTGTCCGTGCAACAATCAATATGTAACTAGCGATTTGAAATTGGTTCACTGTTGTAGAACCCCTTGGTCCGAATTACACCTTGAAGCCAGCACCTTGTTATACATATTTGCGCCTTTGTTTTGATTTGCTGTGTTATTTTGACAGAGTATTTGAGTTCATGTGAGTTCATTATAAGGGGTGCATTATTGAGCTTGGGACCGAGCTTGGGACGATGTTCTAGTACTGACTGAGCCAAGAAAAAAATCGTTTTTGTATGGGACCTACTGGTCTTAGAGTTAGTCTATGGTCCGTGTCTGCATGTGATTGGAACAAGATAAGATATAACTTTTGTTGAACGTTTTTCGCATTTCAGAGGGGACAATTTATGAAAAATTCCCGACATGAGGGGTTTAGTTTTTTTCAAATCTAGGTTTTCAAATTGAAATAAAAATAAATCGCATCATATTTAGAAGCTATGGGAAAAATATGAAAGTTCGTGAAAATGCTTATCATTTAAAATTTAATACAGAACTAATAAAGAAAAGGGCTATGGTCTGAAAATGTATGCAACATTCCTGCTGAGATTAAATTTGTTTGACATCGTGAAAAGTATATATATTCTGATTTGGGGTAGTAACAGCCCGGATAAAAATTAACATACAATTACAATACAATATTATAAACTAACAATAAAATCTATTTTCAACCATGAATCTTATTGTTCACAGCTAACAATTAATAGTAATTGGCTCAAACTTGTCGAAACAATAACTCCGATTGTCATGTTATCGTTTTCAGCAATGCTATTAATTGTACATACTACAGATTCTCTGGCACGGTTAAAATATATTCATTTGTAAATTTATGAGATTTTTTTTCAGGATATCTCTTTCATGTTTATTAAATTACGGCATCCTTTCTCATAATTTTTTCTCATCTTTTCCAATTTCATTTTAAAACGCATCAAAGTTATAATTGCCTACTATATTTTTACCGTGAGCATCATTGGATTACATCCCTGCATGAGGCTTGTTTGCTTGACAACCACACACAATCATTAGCTGTGTTGTCAAATTCACCAATTGCCTTTGGTGACTGAATTTGATGAGTTGCGCTGTCAGTTTTTGTATCATATCTTGCAACCGTGACACATGATTCATGAGTTTGATACACAGTTTTTGTTGCACATATATTTGAGGGTGTGCGTGTACTGAAATAAATGTATTATTTTCGTACACACTCACACATAATAGTGGGAACTAAGGACAAAATCAAAATAAACTAAATTTGAAATCAATTTGAAATCAATTTGGAATAAATATCTCGGTAGGTTTTGCTCCAATCATATTTGAGTTTATCTTAGTTTTTTTTCTGAATTCTATACAATACATTTAGATTTTGAAACATATTGAAATGTATTTTCATGAGCTGATATAGTTTCGTTTGGATTAAAAATTATTTTGCAAACTGTAGAACGAAGGAAAAATTTTGGAATAAATGGAAAGTGTCCCACTATACATAACCTCTTAATTAAATTGTGTTAATACTTATACAAATCTTAAGCCCTTGCTACATGTATAAAATATATACGGTTACCTATGATAAATAATTTTATGATACATGATCATTTATATAAAATAATTCATACTAATAATTTTGTTTAAATTTGTTCAATTAATTTGTTAAATTTTGTTTATTTATTCTGTATATATTAAATTATATTTTATATATTATATAAAATCACAAGGTTATTAGTTTCTCGGCCAATTGTAAATCCGAGCAAATTTTGAATTAGTGGTAGAATTGTATGAAGTCTAGAATCACGGTTCTCAGTGGTAATGAAATGAAGTGAATTTTAACGCTGAAAAACCGCGAAAATTGGGTTAAAGGATTAAACGTATAAAGTTACGGTCGTTCGGAGTCGATTGGTGATATTTTTCAGTCCGGTCGCAACGTAGTAGCAGTGGAAAAAGTGACTGCTAACCTTTCCCCAACTATCCAACATCCCAGTGATTTCTCGTGAAAGTGCAAAGGATTTCTCGGCTTCCTCCAAAGCGAGTATCATGTCAACACATTCCTTCCCATTCCCTACTTGACCAGCATTCGAGCACGGCCAGCGCCGGTATTGCTTTATAATGGGTCACCAGTTTTTACACATGTTAGTCCCAAACATCATCTGTTGGTTCTTTGTGTAAATACAGCTGATCTGGCAATAACGGAGTTACATGCGTGGGCGGTCAATCATACTCATGCTCATGCAAATAGTAAATGCGAGCAAATGTTTTTTTTTTTGGAAACGATACCTATGGAGTTAATCCAAGAGATACATTTTTGTTAACTGTAAACCAAGCAAACAGAATTGGCAATTGTTTTACCTAGATTTATTTGATTGGCTACAAATTTTGAGCCTAAGAAATGCCCACAGGCAAAGTAAAAAGAAATATAGTTTTTTTTTGTTCATTTATAGATGTATAGATGATCAACATTACAGGCCGATCCGAAAGTTCGTTAAAAATTTATATAAAATTTGCGTAACGAATATGAGCTGTGAGTTCGCTTTTGAATGTTTAATGCCATTCCAGTAGAAATATTAATAACAAGGTGGCGAATTTGTGCCTGCAGGTCAAGGCACCCCGCATGGAGATGTGTGACATAAGTGTATAACAAAACAAAAGCCCTACGCTCAATTTCAAAACGATTTCTATTCAATTTTTAAAACCTGCCTAGCTCTATCGGACCTATCCACACTTTCTCTTTTCATCTTTGGTTCTAGCAGAAATTGCTGGCCACTCTTAGGGTTGCATGTTTAGTACACATCTTGTAACTCTTCGTTCGTATAAACACTGATATGCACCTGTAAAATATGATAGTTATGATTCTCACAACTGATTGAATAATGAATCAACAAAAACAACTAACCTTGATAGTTTTAAGTATAATCATGGGATCACAGCAAGAATAACAACGATAACAACGCATAGCATAAAACATCATTTTTACTGTGGGCAGCACAATTCACTCCACTCCACTTCACGTGTATTTTGCTAACCACCACCCAATGGTACATTTGTCGAAGAAAATCCATCTGGCCGCATACACTATCCGTCTCTCTTAACTTACTCTTAGATTTTCTACAAAAATGGCTAACATCAACCATTTTGAGTAATATAATAAATAAAAACGTAACGTAATATAATAAATCAAAATTACTAACAACTGCAGAAGCGCAGTTTCAAGCACATCACTTTTTTCCCCATCAGCTTGTTTTTGGTCTTATTAGAACTGTCAAAATACACATTTGCCATCTTCCTTTTGCTCCACTTCACAACTCAACAGCTCACCGTGATCCACCTTACGGTGGATTGATGAGCTGCATGGTGGTTGCATGTGAGCTTTTATCTTGTTGCGTGACATCGCTGTGACATTTCCAGGCAAACTCATCAAAAAGCTACTGGTGAGAAAAACAACAGCACTATTGAGTTGAGTGATTTACTTTTTACGCGATGAATGAATACATTTCCTCAAAAAAGTCATACAGTGTTTCTTTGCTTAAGTAAGAATTACCACAACAATGGCCAAGTTAAAGAACATTTTTACGAATATTTTTACCAAATCGAGCTATAAACTGGAAACTGATGCTGCAGTCATACCAAACAGATCCAATGATAATTCAGAAGATAAAAACGAAAATACAAACATGGTTCAGAGCGCAACAGCAACCACGGGATCGTCAGAGGACAGGTCAACCCTCAGCGCGGTGTCATACGATGATCAGATGAATACAATTGTTCCGGAAACGCGACCTGAGCTGCTAGATCAGCCGACGAACCCATCGACAGCGGGTCCATTGACGCAGACTATAGTAAACAATGTACAAAATAATGCCCTTACAGCACCCCAGACCTCAATAACCAATGCAACAGGTGTCCAAGTTTATCAAATAAAAAATGCCAGGAACGTTCACATTGGAAACAGCTTTACCTTCAACTCAGCCAACACAGAAGAAGACCGTGCTAGACCATCTAGCAATGTAAATAGCCCGGTAAAGTGGGCAAATCTAAAACTATCACATACAATCAAACAAATGATGGATTGTGAAGATGAGTTGGATACTGATATGATGATCACCATTTCTCGGCATTTGGGTTACGAATGGAAACATTTTGCGAGGATTTTGCAATACTCCGAGGGACAAATTGAAGCATTTGAATGTGATAATGATACTCTCTGTGAGGTAGGTGATTTTTAAATTGTACATTATTAATGTATTCAATTCGAATTCTTATTTCAGTCGATCTACCAATTCGTCTTGGATTGGTCCCGTAATGATGACGACCCGAGCCTTGGAAAGATGGTTAAACTGTTGTGGGAAAACAAACACAAGGAAACAGTCTACCACATGAAGCTATTGTGGAAAAAACGAAGACAGAATCAAGTTGATTGAGATTTACGAGGATTTTTCCCTGAAAGCAGGGAAATCCCATTGTGTGGCAAACGTCGTCAGTGCTTGCAACATAAATGTTGTTGCATAGCATTTTTGTGATGCGACTGATCATCAGCATCGATATTCCATAAGGAAAAAAGTGCCTTAATAATTTTAACTTATTCATATTTGAAATATGGACTGTTTATGAACATTTTAATAAAATAAGTGATTCCAATTGTCGTGAAAAGCGTATTATACTTAGGGTTTGTAGCGGAAACGGCCAAACCAAGGTCGACAATATATTTTGGTGCATTGCTGTAAAGTACCATGGACTTGTTTTGAATTTTAAAGGAACTGAAATTGAATCATGATGGTGTAAACTATCATCTAATGTAGCAAGGCAACTGCCTATAGGGAAGCGTATAGCCCTGGGCTGTTACGATTTGATCAAGGTTGTACTGTGCTAAATGTTTCATCATGTTCCTGTATGAAGGGCCAATAACGTATTGTGGGCCCCTAAGCTGATACATTTACGCGCAACCCAAAACTGCAGGGGTCATGACATAATCTGTTTCCGGAATAAAAGTTCACAGAAACCACACCAAACCCGAGCCGTCGCCTAGTTAAAATTCCAACTAGCTGGACAGAAACGCCCGCCCTTTATTCAGAATCGCTTCAATCGGGTGCTCTCATGGTCTCTCGCTTAATCCCAACATATGGTTTTCTATAAATATATGAAAAATTCAGGGCAATTTAAATGATTTTAAAATCATCTTACTTTGAAGCTTGTGCTAGACAATTTGGCTGAAAGTAAAATGCAGGAATCCAGGTAACGCAAAAGTGAGGTTAAACGTCGTAGATAGCGCTCGTTAAAACTGTGTTTTTGATTTGTCTGGATAAGAAAATCGACGATAATTACGATAATGACCAATTCCATACAATATATTTCAAAGCCGGAAACTTATTATCAGTTTCAATTGTAGATATGTACTAGCATGTTTAACCTCACTTTAGCTTTTCAATTGGTTCGGGTTATAAATCGTTCTTCACTTATTGTGTGTGTTTACAATCAATCTCCCACTGACCGGCAGTGCTTTTATGGAAGAAACTTGTCTGCATCTCTTCAGTAATTTATATGTGATCACTATGTGCAAACATTTTTAGCCCTGGAGATTGAAGGTGACAGCTCTATTGAAAATCCAACGACCCATTTCAAGAATGCCTGTTCATATACGTACATTCTGAGGTCATCTTCATATACTGTTTAGGTATTGACGTGCCCCCCGACGCAGCGTGTCATCGAATTCCACACTGAGTGCGACTCTGCAGTTTTCTACCGCGCAGCAAGAGAAACAAAAGAAAAGGATCAGCAAGCGGATGCCAGTGAAAAATTTAACGTTGTACAGTACGCAAGTAGAAAATAAAGTTCGGTTTATTAACGCGTTTTCTCTCATTCAAATACAGTCTACTGATTCCGAAACATTTTGGACCTTCTCAACCGGATATGGAGAAGCTAACCGGCAAACGAACTGCGCTGATAGCTCGGGTAAAAGCGGAGCTTTCGGTCGTGACAGACCTCCACGAGCGGAATCCTTCACGGAGCGAGGTTATGGATCGGCTGGACCAGCTCAAAGAAGCAGCGATGAGCTTCCGGGCTATTCAAGCGGAAATCGAGGAAAACCAGAACGATCCGGCGGCGATTGCTTCGGTTTTTAACGTGCGGGAGGAGTTTTTCGGAGCGTTCTACAAAGCAAAGGATATCCTCGAGGATTTGATCGAAGAGGAGCAGTCGTCGGTGAGCCAGCGCACAATTGCGGAAACTGACGATTTGAAGGATGCGATGAAGCTGCTGATGGAGACGCAGCGGCAAATGTTGCTCAACCAATCGGCCATGTTCCGAAAAACCAGCGGTACAGTGGAACGAGTAGGTGCTGAATCCGTCTACGATACTAGCGAAAACGTCGATCAGATGTCGTATTGTGCCACTCACGTACGGTTGCCAGCAATAAACATTCCATCATTCAACGGCGAGTGAAAAAAGTGGATGACCTTCAAGGACCTCTACGTGTCAACCATTCACACACGGAAGGATATCACGGATTCCTTGAAGATGCAATACCTTTTCTCCTATTTGGAAGGAGACGCGAAGCAACTAGTGAACAAATTCACCATCTCAAGTGCCAATTATGCGAACGCGTGGGAAACGCTCACTAATCACTACGACAAAAAACGTTACACGGTGTTTGCTTTGGTTCGCGAATTCATGGATCAGCCGGGCATCACACAGGCGTCGTCGCAGTCACTCAGCAAACTCGCAACCACTCTCGACGAAGCGGTTCAGCAATTAGATACATTGGGCGTAGAATATCAAGGCCGCGATCCGTGGTTGATTTACCTGACACTGGAAAAGTTGGACAAAGATACCCGCGCTGGCTGGTCGGAGAAAGTGATCGACAACGAAAATCCCACCTTCGAGGAGCTGATGAAGTTTGTGAAAAAGAGGTGTGAGATGCTCGAGACGTTCTCGTCATTCTCGAAGAAAACTGAAGACGTTATTAAAAAGAACAATCAAAAGTGAGTGAGGAGAAACTGAAGGCATTGGTGACGGCTACTGTGAGCCAAAAATGCGCGAAGTGTTCTAGTGAACACGCTACGTTCATGTGCGAAGATTTCAAGAAATTGGATCTGCAAGAAAGGAGAGGATTTGCCCAGACGGCGAGGTTATGTTTCAACTGCTTGCGAGCATCCCATTCGGCCAAATCATGTCCATCAAAATCAGTGTGCCTAGCAGTGCCGAAAACAGCGAAGCGACGATTTCACCTGCCAGTGGAGGTGAGCAAGTTGTTACATCGTTGCTGGCAGCAGTAGAGAAACAAACATCAGTTCCGGTATTCCCAACAGCGGTAGTACAAGTGCAGAAGAACGACGGTACGTTCGGCCGAGTCAGAGTGCTGATTGATTCGGGCGCTCAAGCTTCAATGGTTACGGAAGATTGTGTGCGGAAGCTAGAACTCATAAGGCGTAACGGGAAAGTGGCGATTACTGGTATTGGTCAGCATGCTGCGGGTACCACTCGTGGCGTAGTTACGTTGCACCTCGCATCTCGCTTCAACGACACAATTGTCATCTCAACAAGTGCATACGTGCTCGGCAAACTCACATCTACCCTTCCATCGCAACGTTTCAACATCGGGAACATAAAGCTGTTGGAGAATGTCAGCGAAATGGCAGATCCAACCTTCAACAAACCGGGACCAATTGACGTGATTTTGGGATCTGACGTCTTTCTTGCCCTCTTGGAGGGAGGTCAAGTCAAGGACGAAAGCGGCCAAACGGTGGCCCAGCGTACTGTTTTCGGGTGGATCGCTGCAGGGCGGTACGACGAAGCAGAAGCATTGTTGGGAAATCACACCATAGTCAGTCTGCATACGGAAATGGTTCTGAATCGCACGCTTCAGCAGTTCTGGGAGTACGAAGAAGTGTTCAAGCCAGCCCCGTTCACTCCCATGGAAAGGAAGGTCATCGAACTTTTCGATTCGACCACACAGCGCGATGATACAGGGCGCTTCATCGTTAAATTGCCATTCGACGATTCGAAGCCCGCTCTCGGTGAATCCCTGACAGCTGCAACGAAGAGGCTCACGTCCATGGAAAAGCGGTTCGCGTCCAACCCACAGTTTCGCGAGGAATATGTGAAGTTCATGCGTGAGTATTTGGAGCTTAATCACATGCAACCAGTTCCAGCCAACGAGGTGATGAAACCGGCTTCCGAACACTATTATTTGCCGCACCACGCGGTGTTCAAGGAGGACAGCAGCACAACGAAGCTACGCGTCGTATTCGATGCTTCTTGTGCCACTTCTACCGGTGTATCTCTGAACGACCGGCTGTTGGCGGGACCAAACATTAACACAGATTTGCTGTCGGTCCTCCTGCGATTCCGTTCGTACAAGGTGGCGTTCAGCGCGGACATAGCGAAAATGTACCGCCAGGTGCTCATGCACGAAGAAGACCGGGATTTCCAGCGCATCTTGTGGCGTGAAAACTCGGAGCAGCCAATTGAACACTACCGTCTATCCACGGTAACGTATGGCACTAAAAGCGCACCCTATCTTGCTATTCAAGCCATGAGGGAGTCATCCACAGAATACGCTTCTGTCTACCCAGCAGCAGTGCACCGAATTGTTCATGACTTTTATGTGGATGATCTGCTGTCAGGCGCAAACGACGAAAAAGAAGCCGCGTGCATCAAGAAACAAATATCCGCCATTCTATCGAAGTCCGGGTTCGAGCTACGGAAGTGGGCTTCGAGCTGCCCTAACCTGGTAGAGAACGAATCTCCAGTATCGGTAGCTGTGAAACTTTCGGAAGAAGCGGATACAGTCAAGGCGTTGGGAATCCATTGGTATCCGAACGAAGACCAATTCGGGTTTAAGGTGAATTTTCCAGTCAATGCTGTCAACACCAAGCGTCAGATGATATCGGATGGTTCTAAACTGTTTGATCCGTTCGGTTGGTTGACGCCCGTGATTGTCAAAAAAAATATTATACCAACACCTGTGGCTGTACGATATCAACTGGGACGACCCTCTACCATCAGCGATCGAATCGGAATGGGTCAAAGTGAAGCAGCATCTTTCGCAGCTGGAAACAGTTCGCATTTCAAGGTTCACAACACATCATCGTGGTTTGATTCAACTGCACGGATTTTCAGACGCTTCTGAGCAGGCTTACTCTGCCGTGGTCTACTCAAGGTGTGTTGACGAAGAAGGAAACATCACGGTTGTTCTCGTTGCTGCGAAATCACGAGTGGCTCCTATCAAGCAGGGGTCTCGCTGCCACGACTGGAGCTGTGTGGAGCTCTTCTACTTACCGAGCTCATGAGAAAGGTGACTGAAGCTTTGAAGCACTTGGACATCGAACATTTTGCTTGGACCGATTCAACTATTGTACTGCAATGGTTATCGTCTCACCCGCGCACTTGGAAAACGTACGTAGCTAACAGAACGTCCGCTATTCTTGAGTTTCTCTCTCGAGATCGGTGGCACCATGTCAACAGTGAATCAAATCCTGCCGACTGCGCTTCGCGCGGGATCTATCCGGCCGAATTTGTGCATCATCAGCTGTGGCTTCATGGACCGGAATGGTTGAACTTGGACGATACGCAGTGGCCGCAGAGTACAGCTCAACCCATTCGGGACAACGATCCACCAGAGGCAAGACAATTAAGGCTGCTGCATACTGAGGGTATAACAGCTGTTTCGGTTCGCGACAGTTACATCATCGAGCGGCAATTGTGGGAAAGGCGTTCGAACTTCAACCTCATCGTGCGCACCCTGGCGTGCGTCAATCGGTTTGTGAACAACGTCAAGTTGGTTCGGGATCTGCGGCACGCTGGTCAGCTGGTTCCCAACGAAATCTATCAAGCTAAACTGCAATTACTACGCGCTGCTCAGCATGATGTGTTCGCATCTGAAATGAAATTGCTCCAAAGTGGTAAGTTGCTTCCATCTAGGAATACGCTCGCTGCTTTGCATCCCTTCCTCGATGCTACAGGAACGATGCGAGTCGGTGGACGGCTGGAGAATTCCGTTCAGCCATACGATGGTAAACATCCCGTGATTTTGCCTAAGTCGCACCGCGTGACACAGCTGCTGGTGCGTGACCTACATTTGCAGAACTTCCATGCTGGACCGACACTGCTCACAGCTGTCATCAATCAACAATACTGGATTGTAAGCTGCCAAACCGTGTTGCGTGACATAGTTCGAGGATGCACAAGGTGCGTCCGTTTGAAGGGAAGGAGAGCGACCCAGCTGATGGGCAGTCTGCCTCCAGCGAGAGTGTTGGCGACACGAGCATTTGCATACGTTGGCATTGACTACGCAGGGCCACTAAAAATCAAGGCTGGCTGCGTTCGAGGCGTTAAAATCGGTAAAGGGTACATAGTAGTCTACGTATGCCTAGCTACCCGAGCTGTGCATTTGGAGGTTGCAAGCGATATGTCCACAAACACATTCATCAGTTCCTTGAAACGCTTTGTTTTTCGTCGGGGCTATCCAAATGAGATCCGTTCTGACAACGGCACCAATTTCATTGGTGCAGATCGTACCCTGCGAGAATTTATCGACCAAATATTATCACACAATAAGGAAGCAGCAAGATACCTCTCTAATCTGGGAATTAAGTGGGTGTTCAACCCTCCGTCGGCGCCCCATATGGGCGGGATTTGGGAAGCCGCCGTCAAGAGCGTCAAGTTCCATTTGGTGGCTGAACTGGGAACAGAACCAATGACTTCCGAAGACCTGACGACAATATTATGCCAAATCGAAGCCTGCCTCAACAGTCGACCGTTATGCCCCCTGTCAAGCAATCCCGATAGCTGTGAGGCACTGATCCCCGGCCATTTTTTGGTTGGTCAACCACTCAACCTGATACCGGAACCAGATCTTCAGCATACTCCGCGAAATCGCTTGGACCAGTGGCAGGATATGCACCGCCGTTCAGTCCTGATTTGGTCACGTTGGAAGGATGAGTATCTCTCTTCTTTGCAGCCTCGAACCAAGTGGCGTTCGGTTCATCCTAACATTTCAGTGGGCCAGTTGGTGCTAATCAAGAACGACATCGCACCACCAACCCAGTGGGAATTAGCACGTGTACAGGAGGTTCATCCGTATACATCTGGTGTAGTACGAACAGTGACGCTGCGACGAGGTTCAACTACGTACCAGAGACCAATTCACAAGTTATGCGTTCTTCCTGTAGATTAAGGCCAGCGGCCTCAAGGTGGGCGTGTATGTTTAGGTATCGACGTGCCCCCCGACGCAGCGTGTCATCGAATTCCACACTGAGTGCGACTCTGCAGTTTTCTACCGCGCAGCAAGAGAAACAAAAGAAAAGGATCAGCAAGCGGATGCCAGTGAAAAATTTAACGTTGTACAGTACGCAAGTAGAAAATAAAGTTCGGTTTATTAACGCGTTTTTCTCTCATTCAAATACAGTCTACTGATTCCGAAACATATACAATAAGCCCCGCATGAAAATCTTCACATATCATATGGATATGTGAAGAGTTTTCACACTTCCAGAATCAAAAATAGACATTCTTGGTCCTGGCGTGTATATAGTTAAGGTATATTTTTGATAATATAAAACGACCTCAAAAATGTGCTTCATCTGATGCTGGAAAGCCGGGCACTAAAAAAAAAAAAAAAATGGGAAAACAAACTACCGACGATCAGTCCATCTTAAGAAACACGACCGTAACACACTATTAGAGGGATTCCTTTAACAAAGTCCTACGCAAAGCACTTGAAAAACTATT
>JASCZW010011560.1:0-31578 GCA_034211315.2 Aedes japonicus
CTAAAGTTCCTGGAGAATTTTTTTCACGGTTCAGGATGAGCTTATCGGAATTTTAGAAAGCGAACTAAGTTCAAGAATCAGACTAAATGTTTCTGGAGAGATGGGTTGAGTTGTTCAGATGTGAAATTCCGAGGAACATCGGATGTGGCTATGGAAGTTCGGAGAGGAAACTCTGCCAGAAGGTTCAGGAAGGAAACTTCTTAGAATTTTAGCATTTTTTTATATTTTCACCGCTGAGAATATGACTGCCTTCCGACTGATCATAGACAGGAACTGCCATGTTCGCAGGAATACCCATTCTCGCCAGTGGATCAACAAATAGGTTGGCCGTGTTTGAAGTTTTCCGTGGACGATGGAACACCAGTTTGAGCGCTTCGAAGTACACTTCGCCCCTCGGACTTGAGCACTCAAGAGCCTCAGCAAAGGCCGAGAAACTGCTGATGCTGCGAACATGATTCCCGTGTTCGTTGGGCTATCGCGGAAACGTCGGTGTGCGGCTATGGCATGCGGCGCGGCATGTCGAACTGACGACCAACGTGGGCAAGAAGAGTACTTCGACCGTTGTGATCCTGGTTCACGCGAGTTGTCCAGGTTCTGTGCTGTCACGGTGATTAACTTGCTTAAAGGCCCTTCGAAATGCGTGGAGGCGGCTGCTGCAAACTTGTTTGATCAGTTTCTGAGTTCAACCCGTACCGGATGATTGGAGATGGGGGAGAGGATCTTTGCCAGCTCGAAATCCTGGTAAGTCTGTGCGTCCGAGCACAACTCCTATCGACCCATCGCAGGCTGTTCTCTGTGACATTCGAAAGGTTGTTGGAGACAAATGCATCCTCTTGCCGTCTGACAAATCGGTTATCCAACCCACACCTTTTATCCAACTTCCAGTGAATCTCTTGCGGGAGTGCACAGAATTTCTGGATGGCGGAACAAATATCGCCGCTTCATAGCGCTTCCAATAGTGGAGTCGCGCTCTTCGCACAGTTGCCGAATATCGGACGAATATGGCGCAAGATAAAGAACTTGGCAGATCCGTATTTTTCAGCGGAGAAAATACGGCGAGTCGCCTGGAGCGAATTGCCTCTATAGAACTGGGAGACGATTCATGAAAATGAAGAACTGTATTCGGTACAGATGAGGCTACAATTTCTAGCGTAAAGTGTATTGCCGCTTATTCAGCGACAAATAGCTTGAATTTTACGATTGGCGCTATGTATTCTGTTAGATACACCAAATCCGGCGGACTCCTCCATGGATGATCCGTCAGTGAAGAACGACTTAGGGGAGTCAACATGGCCAAACTTTGTAGCAAATATCACAGGAGCTATCATGGGACGATGATGCTCTGGGATTTCCTGTCAGTTCCTTGGTTCATGGACAAACTGAAATGAAGCAAATCGCAAAATCGAGAAGCCTACAGGCAGATATCTCGGTGACAGGGCTGACATCCTGTGTATGATACAAATGGTAAAAAGTCATGAAGCGGATACTATTAATGGCTATAGCTAGAATTCGGAGGTAGAAACGGCGATTAAAATACGAAGAAACCTGCTTAGAACACTGAAACGTAGCAGAGCAGCAGGATCGAACACAGCGGATGTATTGAAACAGTTCCATGAGGCGAAGGCAACAGCTAAAAAGCTGAGAAGGACGCTAAAGATCGCGGTTATCACCAGCACAGTAAGGCGATTATCAGACGAACCGACGGTTACACGAATAAGGGCAGGAAGAGGTAGCAGAATAATTGGCTCAACACTACTGTTAGAGATCGGCGATCTCTACCTATCCTCCACTGTTTCAAACAGCAAAGGACAAAGCGGAACGGAATCACATAGACTTTCTTTCAGATACCAACGATATTTAGAATTCGGACTTCAGCCTGGATGAGCTACTTAGGGCACTCGACGTCTACCAGCATCCGTCAAGATTGCATTACTTAATGGTGTATTTCCTCTCAGCTGGCGAACCGAAATAACAGTGCCAATCCCGAAGCGAAATTGCTCCCACTCAGGACCGACAGCTTTCCGACCTATCACACTGTCCAACTATATCGCGAAGGTGTTCGGGCGTATCGAAAACCACAGATTAACGGCTACGCTGGAGTCGAACGGACGACTGGATAAGAGACAAAACGCCTTTAGAGCTGGGAAAAGTGCCGACACATACTTGGCGGCGTTGGATGGGACACTGCCCAATCGGGATCGAACAACTGCCCTAATAGTCAATCTGTTAAAATCACTGCATAGCTGGAGGTACGGCATCCTGCGCAAGTCAGTGGCAGATTAAGGGCGATGTTCAACATGGAACAGTTTCTCCCCGACAGATCGTTCCGGGTAAACGTTGAAGAAATCTTATCGCTTGAAATTCTGTTGGAGAACGGAGTTCCTCGAGGGTCCGTTCTCTCGGTCACATTGTTCCTCGTTACGGCAACGGCAGCGGCATCTTCACCGACTGAGTAGCTATACCGAAGACCAATCGGATGCAAGTTATCGGTGTCACGCTCGATCGGTTACTGCCTTTCAAACAGCATTGCAAAACTGTTAAAGTAACATGTGACGCTAAGCTACGGATTGTCAAGTTGATTGGTGCAAAGCTTCCTGGATGACAACGCAACTCTCTTCTGTGCATTGGATCAGCAATTGTCACATCGCGACTCCTTTACGGTATTGGGTTCGTCAGTAGAGTAGAGAAGAATCGTTGGTGCAAACGCTGGCACCTATTTACAACCGGATGGTCCGATTCGCTTCAGGAGCGTACGTCACAAGCCCAATTCCAGGAAAATACATTACCGTTCGACCTACAGGTACAACAAGCTGTGAATCGAGTACAAATCCGAATGCCGGAGAAAGATTATCGAAATGTCAATCTTCCAGTTGTGCAAAGAGTGAACAACTGGCTTAGGATAGTTGATATGCAGCTTCCTAACATCACCGTTCGAATGCGGTTAACCAATCGAATGTAGTATGAGCCCAAGCCATGTATTGTGTGGGGCGTGAAGCGACAGGTTAAAGCTGGAGATTCACTGGATAGAGTGCGTCCCATAGTACAGGAGCTACGGCTATTTTCACGGACGGATCTAAGCGTGAAAATACAGTTGGGGCAGGAGTTTTTAATAGCAGCATGCAGAGAGCATAATCCTGCACTGCAGAAAATTTGAAGCGGCTTTACGACGATGATAGCGAAAAGTGATTGGTGAAGTATCTGCATGATAGCAACATTCATCGAAAACTATGAGGAACGAAGACAGAGCGAAAAAATACAGAGGTATGTGAAAACAAACATCATAAGGTATGAAAAAGGAAGACGATAGTGGAAGGAAGAAGTCATGAAATAGCATAATGGAGGAAACTTGTTTAAAAGGAAGATGATGCGCAGAAAGAAGACGGAGAAAAGCATGACGGAAATGCAGAAGTCGGAGAGGAAGATTACAGAGAAAAAGACAATGGAGATGAAAATAATGACAAGGAATAGAATATACATGATGGAGAAGAAGTTGATGGAGAGGAAGGTGACGGAGAGGAAGACGACCGAGAAGAAGATGATGGGAAGGAAGATAATGAAAAGGAAGAAAACAAAGAAGAGCATGACAAATCGGAAGATGATAAAAAGGAAGGTACCGAAGAAAAACACGACGCAGATGAAGATGACGGGCAAGAAGATGGCGTAGAAAAAGACAACTGAGAAAAAGCGGAAAATGAAGAAGAGTTTGAAGGAAAGAAAGATGACGTAGAGGAAGGAAACGAGGAAACATGATGGAAAAAAAGATGACGGAGAAGAAACAAAACATGTTGAAGAAAAGTAGAAGGAAAAAAAAAGAAAGAAATTTGCGGCAAATGAAGATAGTGATAAAACCAAAGAATATGACGAAAGCCAAAAGAGGGAAGATATTGCAATTGTTTGAAGAATATGCGAAAATTGAAGAAAATAGAAAAAAAACAAGAGAAGGTGCCGACGAAGGTGAACCATTTGGAGGAGCCCCAACCAAAAGGAAAAAAGCTAAGTGATATTGAACCATATTTATTATAATCAACACCACTCACCTCATATTGTACACTCTACTAAACTTTGAATAACTCAAACTGACATGAATGCATCAGATGGATGTAAAGTGTCATTAATATGAAACAACAACAACAACAACAACAACAACAGTGAAATTTTCCTTGTCATCACGGTTGGGCACCTTTTCCACTTTTTACGCTTTCAGTCCTTGCCTCTGCGTCACTGTTTGTACGTATGATTTTGACTTGTGCCACATTTCACACAGAAAGATTGGGATTTTTCTCTCTGGCTAACACATTCTTGTCCATTTGCCGGGAGCATATTTTTCGATTTGTTCCTCTTTCAACCTTTCGATCCACAGTCTAGCGCTGGTGAAATGATTTGAAAACACAAAACACGGTTCTTTTCGGTAGTTTAAGTTTCTTGGCAAGATCGCGTACCGATAAATTCGGATTTTGCTGCCGTTCGTACAAAATGCATGGCCAAAATTTAACGTGGACTGGCTTTAATTTTATCAAATTTGAGGGACTCTTCTTTTGATTAAGTAGTAACAAAACAAAACATGTAATTTTGCAGACATTTCATCAACATTTGCATTTAAAAAATTGGACAAAAATGGCCAATTTTTCATGGGTTTACCTTCACCCGCCCTGACGAAACTACCCATGCATCATCAATCATAGTAACCAATGCGTCAGCAGACAAAATTTGACAGCTATATCAGTCGAACTATAACCATGATAGCAAAAACAGTGAAGCAACTCCGTTCAGAAGTGTGCGCGTTCAAAGAACGGCACCCCGCAATGTCGAAAACGGCCATCGTGCGGCACTTTGTGGAAGCCAGATACGCCCGTTCCGGCATCTACAACATCTTGGCACTATCAGAGCATCGAAAGAAAGCCCGGTTCCGGACGGCAGACGAACCTGAGCGACAAGAAGCTCCAAAGGATGCAGGAGAGGAAGACCAAGAGCAAAGTGGCTACATCGCTGCGTGCGCTTGGCCGGGAGGTCGGTTGAACCGGCCAATCAGTGAAAAAGAACCTAGTGAACCTGAACATACATGTCAGAAAGCGGAAGTGGCGTCCACTGGTTTCGAAGCTGCAGGCTATGACGCAGCGGCAGCGGCTGAATAAGATGCTCATCTCGATTTTTCTGGTGAATCGCGACGTGGCAGTGGTGATGGACGTCGAGACCTATCTCACCCTGGATGGCAATGACTGGCAGGGAACTTCGTATTTTACTTCCCCCACGAAGGAAGTGAGCTCCGAGGTGAGGTTCATATCACACATCAAGTTCCCCGAGAAGGTGCTGCGGTGGCTGACAATCAGCGAGAAGGGGATGTCAAAGCCGCTCTTCTTTTGCTCCGGACTGGCCGTGAACGGGAAAATTCAAAGTACGAAATACCTGTCGGCAGTTTCGTCATGCATTAAGAAATACTATAAGGGCAAAGACACGGTGTTCTGGCCGGATCTGGCGTCGGCCCACTACTCGAAGCGATGGTTGGAGGAGATGGAGCGGCTGAATATCGATGTGTTACCCAAGTCGGAAAACCCGCCCAACGTCCCCCAGCTGTGTCCCATCGAGGCGAGTCTTTCGGCAAACTGCCGGAAGGCCGCTCGTTAGGGCGTTGATTTGTTTTGCAAGTAAGATCAAATAATTGTCTTCCTTGGGAAATTTATAAACAGCAATTATCTTTCTTAGCTTTTTTTTCATCATTCTGAGAAAGTTCATATTTTTAAATGCAAACGTTATAGTTGCAGACTTTTTTTTAACGATGCAGACATTAAACAGACATCTTTGCAGACTTTTACAGACATTTGAAATATGTTTTGAATTTCAAATAGAGGTATGTTCTGAAGTTTGGATCTAGAAACTGTAAAAAGTTGTGCTTTTAATGTGAATCAAATACCTGGCGACCCTATCCTATCAACTAACGTTTGACAGCAACAGCCTTTCAGACAGCTGAACATTTCAGAACGAAATAGACATTGAAATTTCCCAAAAAATACCTTGTGTGGCAAGCAATTTGCACGTGTGGCAAAAGAGTAAATCTTTCGTCACTACAGGCACAATCAACAAGGAGATCTATCAGACAGAGTGTCTGCAGAAGCGATCGCTACCATTCATCAAAAGTCACAAAGAAAAACCATTGTTCTGGCCCGATTTTGGCATCATGCCACTATGTTAAAACTGTGATGGAGTGGTACCAAGCAAATCAAGTGAACATTGTACCAAAAACCTCAAACCCGCCAAATTGCCCAGAGCTACGACCAATCGAGAGATATTGGGCTCTGATGAAGCGGAAGCTTTCTGGAAAGAAGCAAGGAATCAAAGACATCAAGCACTTCCAGCAAATTTGGACAAAGACGGCTTCTACGATTTCTGAAGAGTCTGTACAAACTCTAATGGACGGAGTTAAGCGCAAAGTTCGAAAATTGTATTTGCCGCATTTGCCGGTATTTGCCGAATAACTATGTTTTGTCTTCACGAATTGTTAAAACACATCTCATGAATCTGAAATAAACAACTATGACGGAAATATAATGCGAAATTTTTGTTTTATTCATGTTTTGAGGTGTCCGGATTATTGTGGATACAGACCTTATGCACCATATCGCGGGCCTTATTTGAATTAAGCCCATCTGACGTTTGTTACTACGGATACGAACGCCAGTATTGTTAACAAACAATGACTTTTTTGACGTTTGGTTGTAAGAGATGTTAGCTACAGGAAAATGACAGCCTTCCAGGTCCCTGATGCGAATGCTTCAAGCTTAAGTGTCACTTTAAAAATATGAAACAATATGGAAAGATTGCATACAATCCAAGAAATAGATGCATAAATGTTTACATAATGACAAATATAGCGAAAATGACATTACTAGCTTTCTTATTACGTCTTTTCGTTGTAAAAAGTCCAAACACACAAAATTTGCAGACATTTTTGGAAATTCCCAGACATTTGAAATTTTTATCGCAGACATTTCAAAAAATTTGTTGCGATCTTCTTAAGGTGAAACTCTCCCTCAGTATTCAACATGCTTGTAGTAGTGCACACACTTTTTGCTCGTAAGAGGTAGTATTGGTGCATCATGAAGAGAACGGTCGTGGTTGCCAGTAATTTTAATTTTTCTTTATGGACTATGGTACATCCATATAATTATTCCCCACATTTTTCAAATTCTTAAAAAAGCATGTAACCTCAAAATAAGAATCCTTTTGAGAAGTCGGGGGAGTCAGGGGCATAATTAGCAAGCTAAATATTAAGCCATATATCTTGTTGAACACAAATCTTGGTGAATTTTAAACGTTTATGTTCAGTTCTTATTTGAATTATAAACCAACGGATGAGTCGTTGATTAGATGGATGGTACACAAAATGTATTTTAAATGTTTTAAATTGCACATCTGAGATAATAAATGGGATTTTTGCAGTTTGAAAACTGATTCCAGGGACCTTTTCACGTCATACTGAACCAACCATTCAGCAATATTTAATTAGATTTAAACTGATTAAATCGTAAAAAAATCATTAAGAAAACATTAATCAAGATGTTCCGAAGCGTTACATGAGCCAATGAAATCCCAATCACTCGTTATCCCAAGCCGTAGCAGGTAATAACGTTTATCACGAGAAATACTGCCACTGTGTGAATGAGTTTGCGCCAACAAACCAAGCAAAACAACAAAACCGTGTTGTGATAGACAAGCAGGCTGTTTTTGTCTTGTTCGAAAAACGAAAAAGTAATGGAGTTTTGCACTCGGTCGGAACTACCATCACCGTCGCCACCACCACCACACAGCACACCATGACATGACGTTGTTGTTATTGCCGTTGTTCATGATGAGGAGATGGTTACGGCCAAAGAAGCACGGAATGTGTTTTTTGCCTCTTCATTTATTTATTTTTTTGTTTTACGCCAAAGAGGCGGAGCAAAGTACTAAATAATTTGCCACCGACCGTGCTCATCGTCATCAACACACATATCAGAGAAGAGACTCTCGATTACCAGCCACTCACTATTTTTCACTGTCGAGTCCCCCTCTTTTTTGCAGTTTGTTTGGTTTATTGCAAGCAACCCTCCCTTTTCTTTTTTTTTTAACTTAAGACTCTGTCTACCTGTATCTATCCCCATAAAATAAGCCTTCCAACGACATGCAGATATCCGGTGAAATTTTCCAACATTTGAATAGAATTTCCCGCTTCTTACGGAACCATGCGCCAGCCATTCTGTTTTTGTTTTCGGGGAGATTCAACCGATCAGAGTTAATTGGAAGCCCCTTCGGACTGACGTGTAGTTCCGCCCTATTTCAGCAATGGTAGACCGGTACAGTAGGGACAAAAAGATTCCGGAACAGGCCTGAGACAGTTCGATTCCGTTCGCCCATTATTTGATTCCATTCCGCCAGACCGGATCCATCTTCGGCCAGTCAAGGAAAGCAGGAGCCGGGAAGGCTCGTGTGGCGAATTCCCCTTCCGACTGTTTTTTCTATTGTTCCCAATGCCCACCGCCAAAGACGAAGTCCTCCTATTTCCCTTTTACGCAGATAGCAAACCAGTAGGTAGTTACCTATGCGGCATTTATCGGAAGAATCGCATCGGTATGAGCACCATGCCACTCGGTAATGCGATACTTTTTAATGGCTCTTAACAACGTGTAAACAGCCTGACCTAACCCTACCTTTCGCCCGGACCGAGTGTTTTTTTTTTCCTGCTATTCCTTCAAAGCCTACTGCTGTTAACTGAGAGAGATGGAAAGTGGAGGTTGAAATCGACAAGATGGAAATAACACGAGTTTTCCGCTGCTGTCATCGTGCTGCTGCCGTCTCTTTCGGATATTATTTTGTGGATTCCGTCCTCTCGTTGATGCGTTCGTTTCCGGAAAGGATTCAACGCGGAACGGGTTGGGTTGGGGATCTCCCTTGCCTAGTCGTGGATTTCCGCAGTAATGTGAAGGCCCGGGAGGAAGCACGCGAGGGAGGGGGAGCAAACAATGATTTCATTCGAATGAAGGCGCTGTTTGATATGGTGTACTCATTGTTCTTCGGCTGTACAAATATATGTATATTGGATTGCGATGGTGGAGTCAGTGGAGAACGGTATGATCCCGTGTTGAATCGAGAGAAGGGTTTTCATCTGTTGTATTTTTTTTCCGCTGTCAGATCTTAAGACGTTTTTCTGGAAAGACTTGAAATCCTCGTTTATTAGCAGTTTGATGCCAACCACGTCTTGCCCGCTATTCTGCCATTTGGGGGATTTACCTTTTCTAGGAAGGCTAAGCAGAGTCTACCCTGTTTATCAGTAGTTAAGCAGCATCGTGCACTTACCTGTCGTTTTTGTAAGTTAACATTTATTTGCTCCGCGATCTTCTATCTATTACAATCGACAGAATTATCCGAAACGGGTTGAAAGTGTTCTTATAATGCTCCGAACTCTTCAAGTGAGTGTTTCTATTGTCGGCAGCCCCTGTTTTTTATAACGTTATCGCTGCATTTAATTGCGTGTGAAAAAATCTACAATTATCGGCATCGAAAACAGTAGCATTTTTCAGTGCATGGTGTAAATTTGAAAAAAAAATTGGCCTAACGCAATAGCTCATTATTTGAAAGGTAACCAAATAAAAACTAAATAACCAAGTTATCGCTTTGTTTCTTTTGCAGGTCCAATGTTCCTTCAGGCGTCACAATGTTTTGCCAAGAAACACGGCTTAGGAATGCTTGTCTCCAGTTTTTCAAGCGTCCTACATCTCCTACGTCGTGCTCTACTTGGTCTGGCCACCTATCTCACTGCGTTCCCCTGCGTTGTGGGATAGTTGGCATGCATCCTTGCAATGTGTCCTGCCCATTGCACAGTGGTCCAGAATGCGAATTTAGCTTGAAAGATACACTTTAGCCTAAGTTTGAAGTTTTGGAGCAAAATTTTCATCTAAAGGGTGATACGGTCAAAATTTGGTCAAGGGAAAACGCGTGTAAATCGGTGAAATCGTTTATTTAAAAAATCAAATTAAATTTCTTTTTCATGTTCAATTAGTATAAAATTCAGGTAAAATATTCAGTTAGGCTTCCGCTTTTCCAAATCCGAATTGCCGGGCCTTATGCTTGACCCCTGCCATCAGATTTTATACAGCCACCTTGTCCACCTTCTTCGCCGCAGAAAGCCAGTTTGCCTTGAACTGCTGCTCGTCCTTAGCAGTTTTTTTGGTCTTCTTTAGGTTCCGCTTGACAATAGCCCAGTATTTCTCAATTGGGCGGAGCTCTGGCGTGTTGGGAGGGTTCTTGTCCTTGGGAACCACCTGCACGTTGTTGGCGGCGTACCACTCCATGGCCTTTTTACCGTAATGGCAAGATGCCAAATCCGGCCAAAACAGTACGGAACAACCGTGTTTCTTCAGGAAAGGCAGCAGACGTTTATTCAAACACTCTTTCACGTAAATTTCTTGGTTGACAGTCCCGGAAGCTATGAAAATGCTGCTTTTCAAGCCACAGGTACAGATGGCTTGCCAAACCAGATATTTCTATGCGAACTTTGACGGTTTCGTGTGCTTGAAAATATCTGCTACCTTTCCCTTCCTTTTGCCGTATAAAACTCCTGTCCCGGAAGCTGCTTGTAGTCGGCTTTGACGTAGGTTTCGTCGTCCATTACCACGCAGTCAAACTTCGTCAGCATCGTCGTGGACAGCCTCCGGGATCGCGCTGTGGCCGTCGTATTTTGTTTATCATCGCGATTTGGAGTCACTACCTTCTTGTAAGTCGATAGTCCGGCTCGTTTTTGGCTCGATGCACACGATTGTAGACGATACACCCAGCTTATATGCGGCATCTCGGAGAGATAGGTTAGGGTTTCGCTTGAAACTACCGGCAACTCTCTTTGTCGTCTCAGCGGCTTCCGGTTTTCGATTTCCCCCCGATCCAGACTTCCTGGCTTTCGACAAACGTTCCCCAAACACTTTAATTACATTTGTAACGGTTGATTTGGCAACTTTTAGCGATTTTGCCAACTTTGCATGCGAGTAGCTCGGATTTTCGCGATGCGCGAGCAAAATTTTGATACGCTGCTCTTCTTGCTTGGACGGCATTTTGACAACTGAAAAGTGAATTCCAAAATCAAAATAGGAGCAACACTCTACACACACACACCTTCAAAATGAGGGGTGTTCAGGTTTTTTAAATGCAAAATTGAAAGAAATACGTCAAGTTGATATTGACCAAATTTTGACCGTATCGCCCAAGGTTGTTTCTGTTGGACAGAGACAGGTTTCGGATCTTCCGAGTTATAAAAACACGCAGTTTATCACGAAAATACGGATTGATATTTTTATTCTTACAAGTGAAAAAAACGCGGTTTTATTTTAGTTGTGACAAGAAGAAAACAGATAGAAATGCACTGAACAAAATCATTTCATGGTTTTCATGTTAAAACAAAACTGGTACCAGACAACAACACTCCTCCTCAACGCATACCGTTGCTTCAACTCAGGACATGAAGGCCACATAGCTTTCTCAACGCATCAAGCCGAATTCTTGAGAGCGGTTTCGTCAAGAGATCAGCTCGCATTATCTCAGTCGGGCAGTATTGATACTCCATCACTCCAGTGTGCTTCAAATCTTTGGTGAAATAATACTTGGTATCTATATGCTTAGTTCGGTTGCTAAATTTGTCGCAATCTAACATCCGTAGGCAGCTTTGGTTGTCATCGTACATCCGAATGGTTGTCACGTTCTCTCCCAAGTCGACCATTAAACGCTTAAGCCACAGCGCCTCCTGTGATGCTTCTGAAAGAGCTACAAACTCTGCTTCGGCAGTCGAAAGTGAAACGCAAGACTGTTTACGACACGCCCATGAAATCGTTCCACCACTGTACTGGAATACAAACCCACTGTTCGATTTTCGCCCATCACGACACTCCGCCCAGTCAGCGTCTGCATACCCGACTAATCCCGATTCGTCATCCTTGTTACTCAGACGCAGACGGAGATTTGCAGTACCTTTAAGGTAACGAATCACCCGCTTGAGCTCACTCCAGTCACGCTGAGAAGGCTTGATTGTTCTCTGACTAAGAATAGACACTGACGCAGCTATGTCTAAGCGTGAGTTGACTGCTATAAACAGTAATTTTCCAATTAATCGTTGATATTCATGGTTGTCCGGTAGAAAAGCTACGTCTTGTTCTTGTTTTTCATATCCTGTGTCCAGTGGAATCGTTGACACTTTCGCGTTCTCTAATCCAGCAGTTTGGACGACATTTGCAATGTATCGCTGCTGACTTATAATCTTAAAAACTTAAAAACTTAATCTCCTCCTGCGTCCTGCTCCACATCAACTCCAAGATACTGCCGTACATCTCCTAGACTGCTGATGGCGAAGTTGTTCTTCAGTGTCTGCTCCAATGAATCGATGATAGTTTTTTCGTCGCTTGAAATGATGAGGTCGTCGACATAAACAAGAACAAAGCAGATCTTATCTCCTATTCGCTTTCGATATATGCACGGATCCAAATCACATCTCTGGAACCCTTCCTTAACCAGAACTTCGTTAAGGCGGTTGTTCCAGGATCGCGCGGCTTGGTTCAAGCCGTATAAGCTCTTCTTTAGAAGGCACACCTTGTTTTGTGCACCATCAATAACACATCCGGGAGGCTGACGGATAAAAATCTCCTCCTCAAGGTTGCCGTAGAGAAAGGCAGACTTCACATCATACTGTTTAACTATCATCCCTCTCTTCTCCGCAACAGATAAAAGTGCCCGAAATGTAGTCAATCGTACAACCGGTGCAAAGATTTCATCGTATTCTGTGCCATACCGCTGGTTAAAGCCTTGGGCAACAAGCCGTGCCTTGAAACGCTTAACTTCTCCATCTGCATCCCATTTTAATTTGTACACCCATTTGCTTCCAAGTGCTCGCCTTCCTGGTGGCAGGTCCACGATCTCCCAGGTGTCATTTGCAACAATAGACTCTAACTCTTCCAACATAGCACGCCGCCAAGCATCCTTGTGACGACTAGCTTGCGATTCTGTGTAGCTCCGAGGTTCCATATCTAGCTCTAGCGTATCTCTGAGGAAGAATACCCTTGGTGGTTCGCTCAGACCGACGGAATGCCGGCTCTAACGGATCATGTAACGTTTCCTGAAAAATATCATCATCAAGGACCTTATCGTCATCATCAAAGAAACATTCAGTATCGACCAACAAATCATCAGGTTCATCACCTGTCACTGAAGTCGGTCTAGGTACAGTGTTAGGTGAAACAGTCAATGGGACAACAACTATTGAGAAATCTTACATCCCTGCTTATTGTCACTTTCCTGGTATGAGCGTCTACCAAACGGTACCCTTTTGTCCCTTCACTGTACCCCATGAACTTCAGCTTTACAGCCTTTTCGTCCAGCTTGCCTCGTTTTTGTTTGGGTACATGACAATAAACATCGATACCAAATGGTTTGATATCATTTAGATGCAGTTTTCTCCCAAACCACCGCTCATAAGGAGTACTTTCGATCGAGCGAGATGGTAAACGATTATGTATATAATTCGCCGTTACCACCGCCTCTCCCAAAAACGATCGTCCAACCCTGCATCAATCAGCATACATCAAGCCATTTCAACGAGATAGGGGCTGTTCATAAACCACGTAGACAATTAAGGGGGGTTCGAAAAAGTCTACGTTTGTCTACGATGGGGGAGGGGGGGATATACCAAAAGTCTACGTAGACCATTTTTCTCTACAAAACGGATATACATACCCTCCACGCAAAGAAAAATACCGTCATAAAAACATAAACAACATTCGGTTGAGATATTATAAATATGACTTGTTAAGTCATAATCCAGTCACTACAACTAAAAAAGGTGCTACATGGGAAGTAACATCGATGTTTGAAATTAAAATCATATTATGTTTATTTGCAACATATTAATGATACGAATAAACGTACAAATTTTGGATTTTACTGGTAGCGTTCTAATTTAATTTATTTATTCTATGAGTCTTGGTTATCTTAGTCCTCGATTGAGCTTAAATGCTAACATGTTCCAGTTTCAAAAAGTTTGCTCAGAGATGCACTGCACACATTTTCGAGCCCTGAACTTTGTAAAAATTGAAGCAATACATCAATTCAGTATAATATGGCTAATTAAATAATTGAGCATAACATCCCGTTCACACTACAACCTATATTACGTGATATAGACTATCTTCATATTAGCATCTATACATCTAAAGGCTGTGTACGTTAAATTTCGGTCACCATAATAAAAGTAGCAAAACAAATTTTACACAGTATTCAAAAATACCGATTGTTTATTTCATAGCAATAGATTCATATCTACATTAGAAAAAGTTGATTAAGATGTTAATCCTTCTTTCTGTTAAATTCTCGAACTTCCTGTGGTACACCCGCGATCAGGTATCCTCGGAAACGCCCGCCGTGACGATTCTCCATCTTCTCTTGAAATCATTGCTTCCATTTGCTTTCGTCTTAGTTTCGAAGAGTTTCCGCTTAACTAGAGCCCAGTACTTCTCTATTGGATGAAGTTCTGGACAGTTTGGTGGATTGGCTGATTTTGGCACATATTTGTCCTCTTGTTCTTTATTCTATTCCAGGACGGATTTCGCATAGTGACAAAAAAAGACTGGAGAGTCGTGGTTTCTGATGAACAATAGCAACAGCTTTTGCAGACATTTTTCTCGTACACATCCTTATTGATAGTTTCGATAGAGACGAAACTTTTAGATTTTCAACCACAACTATTTATGGCCTGCCAAATCAAATACATCTCCGAGAATTTGGACACATTCTTTGTCCGAAAATTCTTGGCAACGGCGTTCCTTTGAACTGTGGTATAAAACGCTAGACATTGAAGCTATTTAAAGTCTTCGAGTACGTATGTTTTGTTGTCCATTTTGATACAAGAAAATGTTTGAAAAAAATTGGTGTCAAGCACCTTAGCACGACTTTTTGCAGTGAAATTTTGCATGTTATCAAGCTGTGGTACCCTTTTAACTTTTTATGGCTTCAGTATTTGCCCCTGCTTTACTTTTTGTACGTATGAATTTGACATCCCCGCCACATGTCGCTCAGAAAGATTGGGATTTTTCTCAATAATGGCTATCACCTTCTTGTCCATTGATCAGGGCAAGCTTCCGATCCACAGTCAAGTGCTGGCCAAATGATTTGCAAACACATAACAGGGTGCTTTTGGGAATTTTAGTTTCGTGAAACATGCGTGTTCACTTGATTTGACGCCATTTTATTGAATGTAACAAGAATGTAAACATGTTGTACCTCTAAATAAAGTGGAGAGTTTCAGCTGACACATGAGTGAAAAATTTTAGCGATCCGTATGAAATAATTCAAAATCTACACAGAAATAAAAGTTACCAAACTAAACCTTGACAGGCTTTAGTTTTCACCAAAAATAATATGCGTGGCATTTTATATCAAGATCGTAATGTAGGTTGCAATGTGAACGGGGTTTAATACTACACGCTAAAATTACTGTCTCTAATTATCTTTTCGAGAGGAAAAAGGGATAACAAGAGACAGTAATTTGAGCGTGTTGGTTGTGTTTCTCTATTCGTTTTTCACAACATCGATAGATCGAATGCATGGTACCAACTCAATAGTAAGTTTATGATGTTAACTACCCAAGCAACACATCTCTGTCATAATTGGTTGCAGAAACTTGATTGTGCCTTAATTGAGTTACATTGCAGTTACTTTGAGTTATTTGCAACAAGTTTGCTACTAGGCCGTTGAGTATTTTTATTTATACGTGAAGAAGATGATATTTTATAGTTAATTTGCTCCCATTTGACAAACATTTAGTAGAGGGTTTTAGCGCATGTGGGACAAAGTAGAAAATACAATGAGGTCTGGGAAGATGTCAACTTGCTTTGGAAAACATTCAAAGAAGATAAACTGAACTTGATATCTAAAGTGTAAACAAAAATAGCCGCATACACTTTTAATGTGGACTGCATTTTTGCGACAAAAGTGAAAAGCATCCACAAGGCAGATATTTTGTAGAAGAAAATAAGGCTTCAAGATTTTGCTGCGCCAGGAAGAAATTCTTTGTGAGGTCTACGAGAACGGAGCTACGGAAGTTCTATGGATAGAATCACGTTTTGTCGAAATCATTGGACTTGACATCCAAGAAAAAATTCCACCAGAACCCTAGTAGCACACCACGATCATAATTAGTTGCAGCAACTTGATTATGACTAACAAAAGCACATTTATGTTTTCTCAATGACAGAATGTGTGCTACTAGGGAACTTCCGCTGATGAACTTTAATTATTGGTTCAAGTAGCCATGGTGTGGGCATCTTTAGCATTGGCATATTTGATAGTTGTTATTTTTTATTTATGCAGTATTTTTATGAAACAAAATTAAAATTAATAACTGAATAACCTGATTGTTTGAGTTTTATTTCATAAACCGTTCCTCAAACCGCCATAGCCACATATTGTAGAACATTTTCCATATATTAAAAAAATGAATTTGATAAAGTCTACGTAGACTTTGAGGGGGGGGGGAATTTGGAAAAAGTCTACGAAAGTCTACGATGGAGGAGGGGGGTTTGAAAGTGTCAAATTTCGGTCTACGTGGTTTATGAACAGTCCCATATCGATTTTTTCTTTCAGCCACCCCATTCTGCTGGGGTGAGTATGGCGTAGTAAGCTGACTAATGATACCGTTCGACTTTAGATATTCTCGTACCTGTTTACCGATGTACTCGCCACCTCGATCAGACCGGAGCACCTTCGGCTTACGTCCGAACTGGGTTTTTGCCATCTCGACAAACTCTTTCAGCTTCTCCATCGTATCCGATTTCTTTCGCACTATGTATACAACCGTATATCTGCTGTGGTCGTCAATGAAGGTGAGGAAGTACTTCCGACCACCCAACGTAGGTGTTCGCATCGGACCACAGATATCGGTATGCACCAGATCCATCACTGCAGATGACTTGCTCTCTGATGCTTTCGGGAAGGAACTTCTGTGCATTTTTCCTCTTATGCACACTTCACAAACATCGTCACAATCACATTCTACGACTTCAAAATCGTCTGCCAAATCACACATCTTCACAATGCCGTCACAGTTTCTGTGGCCTAATCTACGATGCCAGCCATGAATGCAGTCACTGTCCTTCTGAGCCAACGATGCCGATTCACCATTTACCCCCAAAACAAAAAGGTTGCACTTCAGGTCCGCGTATGCACCGACAATACCGTCACGAGCGATTCCAGCTGCATTGCGATCAAATGTCACCATAAAACATTTACGCACGAGCATTTTCACGGACAGAAGATTCGTGTTCATTTCCGGGACGAACAAAGCGTCTTCCACTGCTATAACGCGACTGTTGTTCTTGTCATCTAATACTTTCATCATACCCCGTCCACGACCACTCTGGCACCGTTAGCCACGTAGACCACTTCCCGAACAGTTTCATCGAGGGTATCAAAAAAATCACGGGGATTCACTATGTGGCAGGTAGCACCAGAATCCAAAATCCACATTCTTTCCGCTGACTGAGAACCCACGGTGAAAAATGCCCATTCGTAATGTTCATCTGGCATGCTTACTGCACTGTGAATTTTTTCCTCATTTTTATCGAGATTTTCATTCGTTTCTTTATTCTTCTTCCATTCCTTAAACTTATCACACTCCGCCTTCTTGTGCCCGGACTTTTTACAGAAAAAACACTTCACTACATAAGCACTCGGTCCAGCACGCAATGCCACCTCCGGATCATCTTCTTCAGAACGATTTTTTCGCTTTTGCCACTCGTCTATCAATTTCCCCTTAACGAAAGTCAAGGTCAAGTCCTCATCTGAACGTGCCTCCAACGCTGTCACAAGAGTTTCGTACTCCTCAGGCAAACTAATAAATAATATTGCGACGAGCCAGTGATCATCGAGTACTTTGTCCTCCTGCAGATCATTTAGCTTCTCAAAAAGTTCCGTTAGGCGACCGATATGCGCCTCCATGTCACCGCCTTTTTCGAGCCTGAGACGACAAATTTTTCGCATAAGCGACACCTTCGTGGTGAGCGTGCGCTTTACATGAAATGTCTCCAGATGTTTCCATGCCTCCGCCACTGATTTAGCCTTCCGGATGTGGATCAATTGACCATCGTCCACTGCCAAACCAATTGTAGCCATCGCCTGGTCGTTTTTGCTGGTCCATTCCGGGGTTACCACTTCAGGCTTCGCCTCGCTAATAGCAGTCCAATTACCTTCTTTCAAAAGGAGCAGCTTCATCCGAATACTCCAGTTATCATAATTTTACCCGTTCAGCTTGGCAAAAGACACCATCCTTTCCCCAGTAGTCATTGCAGCAAAAAAACGAACCGCCGTGAAACGATGAGAAAATGCACAACTCAAAAAACGGTTCCGCGTACTTTATCCGCCTGCTCCGCTGGGCCCATAACCTGTTGGGCAGAGACAGGTTTCGGATCTTCCGAGTTATAAAAACATGCAGTTTATCACGAAAATACGGATTGATATTTTTATTCTTACAAGTGAAAAAAACGCGGTTTTATTTTAGTTGTGACAAGAAGAATAACAGAAAGAAATGCACTGAACAAAATCATTTCATGGTTTTCATGTTAAAACAAAACTGGTACGATCTGTGTTGCCAGACAACAACAGTTTCTAATAATAGGGCACCTCTTTTGGAGCGAATGAAAACTAGGGTGGTCCTTATTTTCAGAGAAATCGAAAATCTAACTTTTCTATTTGCATAAATGAAGGCATATATCCTTCGGAAAAGTTGTAAATGAAAAAAAATAAGGCAACTTTGGATGCATGATTTTTTGTTGTAGCTTTTGAATGACCGAATAATAGCAATTTTTCCATCGTAGCCTACACTCAGGAAAATTATCTTAAGAAATTCAAATGGTTCAATTTATGAAAGATGCTTTGGAATATCATAAGGCTGACTTATGAATGGATTTTGTTTCACATGACGGTGTTCTTGTACGCCTTTAAGCTTTCCTAATTACAAGTGTTGATATATACTAGTGGGCAAATAACTGGACCCTTAACTTCAACGTTCAAGGTTCAAATCCAGGTTGCTCCATATTTTTATTCTTTCAACATCATTATATCTCATAAGGTAATTTTATGAAATTCATACTGATTTCTTATAGCAAATAAGGGGCGGTTTTCGCAGCTACCAATAAAAAACGGTCTTTTTTGACAGGTAAATGGTGATGTTTTTGCACTGATAGCTGGTAGGTCCTGTTCTAGGTTTGTCTGATCTAAGAGTGTAATGTCATCATCCCCTCCCATCCACTCTTGTAAATTCCCTGCCATTGTGTCCCAATTATACTATCCTTTTGTTACCGTGCTACTTGTACCTGCTCCGAAGGAGCAGGAAGATGTCGCAACGACGAGCAGCAAACAATATCTTAAATAAGTTACCTATTCAGCCCCTTCCTATGTGACCCATTAACCTCGAGCTAACCACGAGTAACCCCACTTTTACTAAAATCGAAAAATACAACGTTGTTTATAACAATATTAAATATCGGCTCCGTAAAGTGTTGCACACGCCTGAGCTACACCCAAAATAAAAAAGCAAGGTTGTAATGCAATTTCGCATGATTTGGTTTCATTTCTCGTAATGGATCGTAACTTGGAGAAAAAATGCAACATTGGTCGTGGGCAAAAAAGCAACACATCAATTCACTTAGAGAAATTCAATGTGTGCGTGAGGTTGTGCAGTTGATTAGTAGTAGTAAATTCAATGGCTCACAAAAAAAAAAGATTTCGATCCGCAACTGAGATTCGAACCACGGCCGTCAGCGTGACGGCTCTTCATTGTAACTATCTAGCCACCACAACAAGTTGAGTCAATCGGAATAAAAGCCCTACAGTTTCTTCGGTTGTCGAGGCACTCAAGATTACAACAATGAAGCAAATGTCGGTAGCACACACTTATATGGCTTCGTTTATTTCATAAAGCGCATGGTGACTTGATGAGAGGGAGATGGGAGTGTGATGACGAGTGAAAATAAAAATAGAACACTTGACAGCGGAATAGCAACAGTGGCAAATGGCGTACCGGCATTCTGTATCATTGTCTTACCCATATTGAGAAGCTGTTGACGGTTGAACAAAAACCCAACGGTTGCTGCGACTATCGAGGCACTGAGCACACAGCGATAACCGCTTGCACACTCTCGCATGGCTTTGTTTATACCATAAAAAGCTTTGTGGATCATGATGGGCAAAATTGCCTTATCAGAATCATGCGGATTTCTCAAGATATGATTGAAAAAACTGCAATTGCATTTTTTGCTACAATTTCAACTTTTGGGTGTAGGGGCAATATACTGAGTAATTCTGAGTAACTCTGAGCAAATATAAGCATCTCTCATTCTGACAGTGAAATTGCATATTAAAAACAAGAAAGTTTTGTCGTCAAAGTAAACATATTAACTTTGTTGCTTTTGTCTCCCGCTAGTTGTTTATTGCAATGCAAATACCTCAGCAAATCCCACTGGCCTATAATGTTTGGTAAGTATTTTTGAATGACATGTGTATGGTGTAATTATTGAAAAAATATACCTTTACAAGATACGTTTTGGTAGAAAGTAGCAGGAGAAATACATTATTTTACCCCAGCAGTAAACATACTGCTGTTATTGGTTGCCAAGGTTGCCGCCGTCGTCACCGACAAATTCAAGCTAGTGCTGCCAGAATACGTTAAATCGAGTGAAGAATTATACAAGTTGATGGAAGCTGCCCGTATACCAAAAAACAATCTGCTATATAGTCGAAACTGTATCACGAATTAAAGATATACTATTATATTTTATGTTATTGTTGACGAATAGTTTAATCTCATTTTCACCATACAACCTCTACATTAACACATATTGTTAACGTTTGCCATATTGTTATTGAAAGGTTTTTTATTGTCTGCACTCCGTCTGGATTATATACCAACTTTTTGGCATAGAATACAGCAAAAATTTTGTTCGTGAAAATTTCCATTTTTTTATGGTAACCTAACTTAACCGCCTATTCAGCATATTGTTATTTGGCCTTCTACCATCTGACATATTGTTAAAACTATATAGGAGATTGTTAGTTTATAGTTGTCAACTATAAGGGTAAATGTCGTAACAATAACAGGAACGTTCATAAACAATAATGGAAATTGTCAAGGAATGGTTTGTGATTATGCGGGTGATGCATTCTGAGCAAACGTGGATTTTATGATCAAATATGAGTAATGTTGTTCTTTTCGTATTCGCACACATTTTTTTGGCATTCCTACCACCCTAAATCTTGGGGGAGAAAATCATCATTCACTCCCGTTTCATTTTACTCAATTTTTGAGTACAATTGTATACTACCTCTTTTTCTGTCACGGTAATGTTACTCAATTTTCGTTGAAAAGTGAATCAACTCAATTTTTGAGTAGATCCACTGTTTACGAAAATTGAGTAACATTTCCGTGAGAGAAAAAGAGATAGCATATAATTGTACTCAAAAATTAAGAGTGTTAAAATTTGATGAATGCTGAGTAACTTTGAAGAAAAACGTCACTCACAAAAAAGCTGTCTTGCCCCTAGCACCTGAGCCTAACAAATAAACGAACTTATTAAAAACAACACTTGCAGGTATTTTAGAAGGCAATGTTTATGACGAATTTACCTGTGAATCTTCCACAGCTTTATGCAAGAAATGGAAAAGGTTAAATATTGAAGCCACCAAATTTATCAATCCTTTATCCAATGGGTATAATCGCATGCTACTTTAGAACTCCATTGCCAACCCTCCTACTGCATCCTAGCATGTCTCCTTGCATCACTCCGAATACTGCTGACTGCCATGTTTGCCTTAGGCAGCGGGATAAATAGTTTCACCGTGCAATCCCTCTCCAACTAGGGATCTCGCAGCTCTTACAATAATTCCCCGGATAAATTTCATCAAATATAATGAAAAATAAACAGAACAAAATTACGATTATCATTGCCTTCGCTGACTTTGCAGCCGACTCAAAACCATCCTGCCGGGTTTGTCTTTGAACTGCCTCCGAAGAAGTATCCCTGCCGAAGACGATCGTCCTACGAAATTTGCAAGTTAAATTAGCTTATTACAAATGTTGCACGTCCGCCAACGGAGGAAGGAGCAGACGATGGCGAGGCAGTTTAATGAAACTAATGAATTTGACAATAACCTTAAATTTGATTCTGGTCGGGGAAGAAGGTTCCAGTTGTCACTTGCCTACATCGCATTGGAAATCCGCACGCTGAGACGTTGCGAGTTCTTTAACGGGCTTCGGGATTGAGTAAATACGCCAATAATTTGCTCACTTGAAAATGGCAATCACTGTGGAAATTCAAAACAAACGTCGCACCGAACTCAGTAACCATAAAAATCCGCCTGCTGCTCAGTGGAAGTGGCAGACCGTGCAGGTTGTTTCTGGTCCTGCTTGACAGCAAAACAAGCCCGTGTTTTGGATTGTCGGCACATAAGCGTATCACTTACCTAAACTCATCCGATCGAATAATGCGGATCCAGCTCGGTGAACGTGCATTTTGGTCATTGTCCGGACGAATGAATCTCCCTTCTTTCGGATCTGTGAACCGGTGCGGCGATGAAACCTGATAGCATATCGTCGTCCTCGTCGCCTTCAGATTGGATGCATTGCATTTAAGGCAATATGGCGTCGATGATGTTTTCGCACTCAAGAGGTACTCTCGTTGACGACAAGGAAGGTTCAACTTCTGGCTGGATAAATATTGATCGTTCAACGGTTTGACACTTGAGAAATGACACTCTGATGCAGCTCCATCCCTTGGTTGGCTGGTGTCTGGGTTGGCATATGGTCGACTGCATTTCAAGTGGACGCATGCAGTTTAGTGACGTACCGGTTCATTGGAATTGGCAGCTGGGTTGTTGAAAAAACACGTTGATTTTAATATATTTTGAAGTAAACTATTTGAAAAGATTCAAAATAACAGTCGAAAAAAAAACATGAATTTACAAGACCCAAACACAACGATAAAGGCAACGGAAAACGGCAAAGCCCGATCTGAGTATGCCTGCCTGTCGGAAAGAAAACAGGCTAAATCCAAGCCGATTCTAATTGGACATATCGAAGTCATTTGCAGCAACTGCCAAAATTGCCGGTTTCCGTTCCGTTTCCGTTATCATTGTGTTTGGGCGGTTAGAATTTACACGAATTGAAAACTTTCATGTAATTTTAAACGTTTTTGAAATAAAATAAAAATTATTTACCTATTTCAAACAATTTTAAAATATTCCACATTCGAAAACAAGGACAAAAGCAGTAAATGGTTGAGATGAACATGATTGAACGCCTGAGATTGCTACTCCGTTATTGCCAGATCAGTGGTAATTACACAGAGATCCAACAAATGATGCTTGGGACTAGCATACATCCTCAATGTGTAAAAACTGGGGATCCTAAATTAAGACAATACCGGTTGCGGCCCTGCCCAAATGAAGGGTAAATAAAGAAAGGTTGGAATTGTGTTCTCATGATACTTGCTTTGTTGGAATCCACAGAAAAAGATTGTGTTGCGAGGAAATCGAAATATCGAATAAAACGCTACGAATTAATTCAAAGAAAAGCGGACTGTATTAATTTGATTTTTACAGAAAAAAAAACGTGTTCTATCTTGACTGAGCGGCAGTCGAATGTTCTTGATACGTTGTCGTTACTTGTCAATGTTGGTAGCACCGTGTGATGAAGAAAGTGACATCTGGCTGTGCGAGTCGTATGAACGCGCCCCAAAGGAATAAGGAAGGACTCCAGGCGAATATCCACGGATGCCTCAATCCAATGGAAGCGGAACCAGCTTGTGAAATCTCGTTGATATTCCTTCTGTACACGACGTACGGTAACGATGCGAACGATTCCGTACTGATCCGGATGGATTGTGAAAATCCAAGCGAGTTCCCATGCCGTAGGCGATTTAAGGTGTGGCCCAGTTAAAATTGAGAAATATAAAATTAAATGTTTTCAGGCCACTAATGCACCATTTTTTTACAAAACATCCTTCACATGAAATGTTTTGTAGTCTGATACAACGTATTTCATGATTTTAGGATTGAATCTGGACACTGGTTTCACTGTTATGATTGAGCGAATTTGAAAAATTAGGATTCTTTTTTAAATACAATGACGTGCAACTTCAACACTCAGTTTTACCGAAACGATCACTAAATAGAAGATGTTGTTTTCCTGCAGAATATTTTCAAGATTCAAATTTTATCCTTGCAAATGAAAGACAAATTGACCGGCCCCTCTGCCATTGATATGAAAATTAGAGCAATGCATTGCCTGATAAAGCTGTAGATGGATCCAATTGCTAAACTTTTTTTTTTAGCTTTTCAGTTGCTGGAAACAGCTAGTTTCAAAGTTTGCCTATGTCTTAGTCTACACAGAAAAAAAAAATTAATTTTAACAAGCGCGTTAAATTTCCCCTCGTTTAATTCCAAGTCAAAGGAGGCGTAAACAACGCAATTGGTTGTAGTCTTTGATGAGTCATACAATCACGTTTGCCACTTTCATACAACAAGCTTGATTCAGGCGTTATCTGGCTTAAATTTACATAAAATATCCAATTATTTCCTGCCAAATTCAGTATTCCCTTTATGAGCATTAGATAACGCGAAAAATTCAATGTTTCTTTATATCTGTATTCAAAATATGTCAGAATTGTTATATCGGTTCATGAGTTATGAATATCTGAAATACTTCATTTTTATCTTCTTACAGCAGCAAGTAAATTTTTTGTCTTTTTTCGAGTTCACATATTTATATTTTGTGTTCATAACATATATTTGACTGCTATATTTTCAAGAAAAAATAAATAGATTTGTGCATGTTCCCTTCAAAAAATTATTCGCTTAATAAAATCAAACTCAAATCAATCATCAGTCGCTTGCTGGTACGAATATACACAGATAAAAAGAAACATTGAATTTTCTGCGTTATCTAATGCACATAAAGGGAATGCTAGATTTGGCAGAAAATAATGGGATATTTTATGTAAATTTAAGCCAGATAACGCCTGAATCAAGCCTGTTGTATGAAAGATTGCAAACGTGGTTGTATGGCTCATCAAAGACTACAACCAATTACGTTGTTTACGCCTCCTTTGGCTTGGAATTAAACGAGGGGAAATTTTACGCGCTTGTTAAAATTAATTATTTTTTTCTGTGCAAGAAGAAACAAAATACAGAAATTTAAGAAAACTTGTCATTCGTATTTGACTCTACTACCGTTTTGACTCACTGTTTGTTTTACTTCGACAGGTATGCTTATTTTGTCTTCAATGTGCAGATCAGGATGATTTCCCTAGATAAAAACTCGTCCAATAGCTTATATGAATTGAAGTTTTTCAATAATAAAGGATATTTCAATAATGCGTTTCAAAAACGGGCATATTATTTTAACTAAAATATTCACCTGCACTTAGTACCCTAGTAGCATACTTGTTGCCATTCGGTTGAGAAAACATAAATATGACTTGCTAAGTCATAATCAAGTTACTACAACTAATAATAACCACAGTGTGCTACTTGGGTAATTAAGAAAAAGCACCAAAAAATGAAAAAAAAGTGCCGCTTAGCTATTGAGACCTGTGCCAACAAATAATGTATGGTGAGCATTAAAAATTTAGGAATGAGCAATATTTGATGAGAAAACATCTGCGGATAATCTAATTGTGACCGTTAAATCTGTCAAATAAAGCAACAGCTATCAGTGTAGGTGTAAATAAATGTGGCTGGATTTCCGCCAAATGATGTAATTTTAGCACTAAACTACTAGCATATGTCTTGGATTTCTATTTGATTTTCCCATAAAAATAGTAAAATGAGCAATAAATAACTGAAATGTCCTGTCTGTCCTAGGTAGTACATACAGTTGCACATCTTTAAATTCAAAAATAATTTGATATCGTGAAAACTTTCCCATTAAATAATCTAAAACACCATTTGAAAACCTAATGGGTTCCAGAGAGCAGAAGATAAATCTATATAATAAAAATGAGTTGGGGTTTCCTTTGTCACGATTTAACTCGCGAGCGGAAGAACCGATCGGCGTGAAATTTTGTATGCAGAGTTTTTTGGGACCGGAAAACAATCTTATGATGGTTTGAGACCCCTCCCTTCACTGAAAAGGGGGGCTCCCATACAAATGAAACACAAATTTCTACACAACTCGAGAACTAATCAAGCAAAAGAAACCAAATTTAGCATGTGTGAGTTTTTGAAAGCAAAAAAGGTTTTTATGGTAGCTTGAGAACCCTCCCGTCATAAAAGGGGGGGCTCTACCTACAAATAAAAACACAATATTCTGCATAACTCGGGAACTAATCAAGCAAACGGAACGAAATTTAGCATGTGGTGGTTTTTGAAGACAAAAAATTGTTCGTTGTTGATTTGAGACCCCTCCCCTTTCTGAATGGGGGGGAACCTATTCAAATGAAACGCAAATCCTTGCATAACTCGAGAACTAATAAGAGAAATGGAACCAAATTTCGCATGTGGAAGTTTTTGAAGGAGGGAAATGTTTCTATGGTGATTTGAGACTCTTCCATCATATGAGGAGGAAAGGGGGAGGGGGTGCTCTCAAACAAATGGAACCCAAATTTCTGCATAACTCGAGAAATAATCAAGCAAATGGAACCAAATTTGGAATGGACCAGTTTGTTAAGGCATGAAATGTTTTTATGGTGTTTCAAAGCCCCTCCTCCCTCTAAAAAGGGGGGCTCTCAAACAAATGAAACAAATTTCAACCAAACATGGGAACTATACCTACTGCTTTGCAAATTTGTATTCAGTGGTTTTTGGGTCCGGGAAAGCATCTTATGATAGTTCGAGAGCCCTCCCGCATCTAGAAAGGGGGGCTCCTATGCAAATGAAAAACTATTTTCTGCATAACTCAAGAACTAATCAAACAAATGGAGCCAAATATGGCATGTGGAGGTTTTTGAAGGAGAGAAATGTTTTTATGGTCATTGAGACTCTTCCGCTTTCTGAAGGGCCGGGCTCTCAAACAAATGAAACACAAATTTCTGCATAACTCGAGAACTAATAAAGCAAATGGAATCAAATTTGGTATGTGTAATTTTTTGAAGGAGAGACATATTTCTATGGTGGTTTAAGACCACTCTGCCTTCTTTATGAGGGGGGTCCTATAGAAATGAAACGCAAATTTCTGCATAACTCGAGAACTAATAAAGCAAATGGAATCAAATTTGACATGTGGATTTTTTTGAAGGTCAGACATATTTCTATGGTGGTTTGAGACCCCTTTGCCCTCTGAAAGGGGGAGGGGGGCTCTCATACAAATGAAACACAAATTTCTGCATAACTTGAGAACTATTCAAGTTAATGAAACCACATTTGGCATGTGGGGGTTATTGGAAACAGGATTTTTATTTATATTAAAATGGATTTCTGTCTGACTGTCTGTCCGACCGATCGGAGTGAAAATATGTATGCAGGTATTTATGGGGCTGGGGAAGGTTCTTATGATTGTTTGAGACCGCTTCCCCCTTCCGGCTCGCATACAAATGAAACACAAATTTCTGCATAGCTTGAGAATTAATCAAGCAAATGGAATCAAAAATGGTATGCGAGGTGTTTTGAATGCAAGAAATGTTTCTATGGTGAATTCAAACACAAATTTCAACCAATCCTGAGAATTATCCAGGTAACTAAGCCACAAACTGTGTATTGTCTGGGTAAGAAGAATGTTCTGATAGAAGTTTGAACTTACTATTACTTATTACTCAAAAAAAAAACTCCTTAAAAAAAGCGTCAGTTCTATGTAATGTTCATTCATTTAGTTGCAGGCGTAGCAACGCTCGCTCCGGGATCAGCTAGTTTATCTATATAAATAAAAATGAGTTGGGGTTTCCTTTGTCACGATTTAACTCGCGAGCGGAAGGACCGATCGGCGTGAAATTTTGTATGTAGAGTTTTTTGGGACCGGAGAACAATATTATGATAGTTTGAGACCCCTCCCTTCACTGAAAAGGGGGTTCCCATACAAATGAAACACAAATTTCTACACAACTCGAGAACTCATCAAGCAAAAGAAACCAAATTTAGCATGTGTGAGTTTTTGAAGGCAAAAAAGGTTTTTATGGTAGCTTGAGAACCCTCCCCGTCATAAAAGGGGGGCTCCCATACAAATAAAACACAATATTCTGCATAACTCAGGAACTAATCAAGCAAACGGAACGAAATTTAGCATGTGGTGGTTTTTTAAGACAAAAAATGTTTCTATGTTGGTTTGAGACCCCTTCCCATCCTAAAGGGGGGGGGGGAGGCTCCGATACAAATGAAATACACTATTCTGCATGACTCGAGAACTAATCAAGCAAATGGAACCAAATTTAGTATGTGGTGGTTTTTGAAGACAAAAATTGTTTTATGTTGATTTGAGACCCTCCCCTTTCTGAAAGGGGGGAACCTATTCAAATGAAACGCAAATCCTTGCATAACTCGAGAACAAATAAGAGAAATGGAACCAAATTTCGCATGTGGAAGTTTTTGAAAGAGGGAAATGTTTCTATGGTGATTTGAGACTCTTCCGTCATATGAGGAGGAAGGGGGGAGGGGGTGCTCTCAAACAAATGGAACCAAAATTTCTGCATAACTCGAGAAATAATCAAGCAAATGGAACCAAATTTGGAATGGACGAGTTTGTTAAGGCATGAAATGTTTTCATGGTGGTTCAAAGCCCCTCCTCCCTCTAAAAAGGGGGGCTCTCATACAAATGAAACAAATTTCAACCAAACATGAGAACTATACCTACTGCTTTGCAAATTTGTATTCAGTGGTTTTTGGGTCCGGGAAAGCATCTTATGATAGTTCGAGAGCCCTCCCGCTTCTAGAAAAGGGTGGGATCCCATGCAAATGAAAAACAAATTCCTGCATAACTCGAGAACTAATCAAGCAAATGGAACCAAATATGGCATGTGGAGGTTTTGTAGGCAGGAAATGTTTCTACGGTGGTTTGAGATCTCAAGCAAAAGAAACCAAATTTAGCATGTGTGAGGTCTTAACGGCAAGAATGATGATGGTTTCAGATTCCTCTTCACTCTCAAAGGGGGGGCTCCTATACAAATGAAATACAATATTCTGTATAACTCAAGAACTAATCAAGCAAATTGTACCAAATCTGGCATGTGGAGGTTTTTGTAGATGAATACTGTTTCAATGCTAATTTGAGACTTTTCCCTTTTCTGAAGGGGATGGGGGAGGGGCTCCCATACAAATGAAACACAAATTTATGCATAACTCGAGAACTAATCAAGAAAATGGAACCAAATTTGGCATATGGAGGTTTTTGAAGGAGAGAAATGTTTCTATGATGATTTGAGACGCCTCCTACTTCTAGAAGTGGAAGGAGGGATCTCTCATATTAATGAAACATAAATTTTTGCATAACTCGAGAACTAATCCAGCAAATGGAACCAAATTTGGCATATGGAGGTATTTGAAGGAGAGAAATGTTTTTATGGTCATTGAGACTCTTCCGCCTTCTGAAGGGGGGGGGGGGGGGCTCTCAAACAAATGAAACACAAATTTCTGCATAACTCGAGAATTAATAAAGCAAATGGAATCAAATTTGGCATGTGGAATTTTTTGAAGGAGAGACATATTCCTATGGTGGTTTAAGACCACTCTGCCCTCATTATGAGGGGGGTCCCATAGAAATGAAACGCAATTTTCTGCATTACTCGAGAACTAATAAAGCAAATGGAATCAAATTTGACATGTGGATTTTATTGAAGGTCAGCCATATTTCTATGGTGGTTTGAGACCCCTTTGCCCTCTGAAAAGGGGGGGGGGGCTCTCATACAAATGAAACGCAATTTTCTGCATAACTCGAGAACTATTCAAGTAAATGAAACCACATTTGGCATGTGGGGGTTATTGGAAACAGGATTTTTATTTATATTAAAATGGATTTCTGTCTGACTGTCTGTCTGACCGATCGGAGTCAAGATATGTATGCAGGTATTTTTGGGGCTGGGGAAGGTTCTTATGATTGTTTGAGACCGCTTCTCCCTTCAGGCTCGCATACATATGAAACACAAATTTCTGCATAGCTTGAGAACTAATCAAGCAAATGGAATCAAAAATGGTATGCGGGTTTTTTTGAATGCAAGAAATGTTTCTATGGTGAATTCAAACACAAATTTCAACCAATCCTGAGAATTATCCAGGTAAATAAGCCACAAACTGTGTATTGTCTGGGTAAGAAGAATGTTCTGATAGAAGTTTGAACTCCTTATTACTCAAAAAAAAACTCATTAAAAAAAGCGTCAGTTCTATGTAATGTTCATTCATTTAGTTGCAGGCGTAGCAACGCTCGCACCGGGATCAGCTAGTCTATATAATAAAAATGAGTTTGGGTTTCCTTTGTCACGATTTAACTCGCGAGCGGAAAAATCGATCGGTGTGAAATTTTGTATGCAGAGATTTTTGGGGCCGGAGAATATTCTTTATGATGGTTTGAGACCCCTCCCTTCACTGGGAAGGGGGCTCCCATACAAATGAAACACACATTTCTACACAACTCGAGAACTAATCAAGCAAAAGAAACCAAATTTAGCATGTGTGAGGTTTTGAAGGCAAGAAAGGTTTCTATGGTGGTTTGAGAACCCTCCCCGTTCAAAAAAAGGGGGCTCCCATACAAATAAAACACAATATTCTGCATAACTCGAGAACTAATCAAGCAAACGGAACAAAATTTAGCATGTGGTGGTTTTTTAAGACAAAAAATGTTTCTATGTTGGTTTGAGACCCTCTCCCATCCTTAAAGGGGGGGGGGCTGGAGGGCTCCGATACATAATGAAATACACTTTTCTGCATGACTCGAGAACTAATCAAGAAAATTGAACCAAATTAGGTATGGATAGTTTAATCACAAATTTTTGCATAAGTCGAGAACAAATCGATATATGGAATCAAATTTGGTATGTGGATTTTTCTGAAGGCGCGAAATGTTTTCTACAGATGATTTGAGAATTCTTCGCCTCTGAATAGTGGGGTGCAGTTCCCATAGAAATGAAACGCTAGCTTCTTGCAGCAACCTCGAGAACTAATTAAGGTCAATGGAACCAATATTTGACAGCTGAAGGCCCTTCTTAAGTCAAAAAAAACTAAAAAAACTCTATTAAAAAATGGCGTCAGTTCTTTGTAATGTACATTTATTAGGTTGCAGGCGTAGCAACGATCGCACCGGGATCAGCTAGTTATTATGGTAAAAAGAGTGATTTGATTCATTACACTGACGAAAAACATCTTAAGAAGTTCATTCAAAAACTTTATGATATTTAGCCGCAAGGAATTGTTTTGAATTTCATTTCAAACTACATGAGTTTCATAACACAGCCTTATGAAACACATTATTGTTGAACTAAACGTGTCCGTTATGCATTCTTAAATTGATTTTTAAATACAATTTTCACTTTCATGTATAGTATTTTTAGAGAAATTGGTTTATTTTATACGCACTACCAAAATGTCATGTTAATTTCTGCAAGCGTCCTT
>JASCZW010011561.1:0-31577 GCA_034211315.2 Aedes japonicus
ATGACATTATAAGACATCACCTTATATTTGCGTTATTTTCAATAGTTTACTATTGTTTGAGAATAATGTTTGACAATTGAACTGGAGCGCGATAAAATTTCCGACCGATTGAAGAAAAAATCATTTAAATCTATCGTGGATTATTTGGATCTTAGATTTTCATTTGACACCCTACCCTTGCCGTAAGACGTAGTCTACGTCAAAACCCTAGAAATGCTAAATTCAGCCGTGACGCAGTAACTGAATTACAAACAGCACAAGAGAAAACTTCAACCAAACTCTTTAGTTAGTAAGCTGGTCGTCCTGAAAAGGGCGGATTTAGTTGACGGGGGAGAAATAGTTTGCGATTTTCCTTGGATTTTCTTTCTTCGTTCAGCTCCTCATCGTTGTGGCTAGCCATCTGCAGGTGACGTGGGATGAATCTGGTCTTCTTGTTTTCACGAGCGGCGTTTTCTACAACGTGCTCGCCAAACACGTCTATCGCATACGGATGCACAGCGAGAACTGATTGTTGGTCTTCCTTCGGTCGTTCCCACATGTTCCATAATTGGTGGCAAAGTTACTGTGGCAGTATGAACCAATCAGAGCGTAGGGCAAATATGATGTCATTTTCGACCAATAGCTTTGTGCGTTCAGAAATTTGTTTGAGATGGGGAAAAGTTATTTTGAAGAAGAAGAAGACCTTTGTTACTCGTTTCCTATGACCTTGCTAGGGAAAACACATTATTCAACCTATTGATATGCAAATTAGTATGGGAGCAAAAGAAGGTCATTTTCAAATGAAAAATTGAACTACTTAATACTGAACTTCATTCAAATTTCAATGCGAAAAATTTGTGAGTCTTTTTGATCAAATGGTGTATGAATGAAGTCATTCTGTTTAGTCGAACGAGAGTTATAAGCGTTCAAAAACCTTTCACTTTTGCGTAACGCTCTCATTTTTCAAAATTTTGAAACGGCACCCCGTATAGAAAAGAGAAACGTAGTCCTACGTTAAAAGTTCCATGAAACCTAATTTCAACTAAATGTGAACTTCTGAGTTCTCATCTCAAGTAAAATTCAAACTTTTGGTTGCTTGGGTAACTACAATTTACATAGCGGTTCAATTGACTTTACAATTACAAAATCCAAATTGAAGCAATACTTCAATGCTATACGGTAAAGGAAAACACGCCGTAGGAATATTATGAACCAGGCGCTGCTTAGTCTAATGTTGTGTATTTTATATCCTCGATTATAACTAGAATTAGGAAAAAAATGTAACAAACGGTCGACTTATGATTAACGACAATAAATAAATATGCCGATGGATCTCCTGGTGGCTTCCCTGTATTTGGTAGCAACACAAGGTTCTGAATTTTCCAGGCGTCCGGGAAGACGCCCTCGTCCAGACACTTTTGCATCACCACCCTGAACATTTCGGGATCCAGCAAGATAGCCGTATTGATAGCCAGGTTCGGGATACCACCATCAGTTCATCATTCGTCACCGTCGCCTCGTCGCCGGCCCCCGTTGTGCCGTTATCAATGCCCACGTAGTCACGGGTGTTCGGCGGAGCCGTCCACCCTCCCGTCGCTATGACAGCGTTAAGGTCTGGGATACTGGAACGCTGGTCATGGGACAAATCTACGGCGGCGGGGGGCCATGGACTTGGGTCGTGGTTCGGAAAGAGTCCCCCAACGATCACCTGCAGCAGCTCTGATGAACGCTCGGTTGGAGCCGCCGATCCTCTGGTTTAGGCCATTACTACCCGATAGGTGTCGCCCCACGGGTTCACATTGGCCCTCTGACACAGACCCTCGAAGCAGGCTCACTTGGTGGCCTTTATCTCCCTCTTTAGTGCGGCCTTCGCGGCGACTAGCGCTCCTCCACGCTCGATTTTGTCGGCGTCTGACCGCGCTCTTTGCACCCTCCGTCTTGCGTGAAGGCATGTTCTTCGGATCGGCGATCTTCCATTTCTCGGTTTGACTTCACTTGGCATGGTCGCATCGCACGCTCGTGTAAGTGTCATAACGAGTCGTTTGCCGCACGGTTCCTGGGTTTTGCGTAAATTTCGTTCCCTCTCAAGCGCCTCTTTAAAAGTCTCTACATCAAAGTAGGACGTCCTCCATCTGCGGGCGAATGGAGTGGATGCTCCTCCTTCCATACGCTGCCTTGTATTGTGGACGATACAATATCGAATCGCCAAGTAGTCGGTATGGGTGTAGCCATCATCCACCCTCCAATTGCTTATCAGCCCAGGACTGCTGAATGTTATATCGATGATCGATTCCGCTCCGTTTCTATGGTAGGTACTCTTGGTACCCACATTGGCTAGGTCTACGTTGAGCCTAGCCAAGGCCTCCAGAAGAATTTGGCCCCTAGGATTGGTAAGGCGGCTCCCCCACTCGAGCGCCCAAGCGTTGAAGTCCCCCACTATTGCCAACGGGGTCAGGCCAGTTAGCTCCGTTGTCATCCGATCGAGCATATTGGTAAACTGTTCGATCGACCATCTTGGCGGTGCGTAGCAGCTGCAGAAGAACACTCCATTCACTTTTACAACCGCAAAGCCTTCGTTTGTGGTAGACACAACCTCCTGAACCGGGTACTTGCCCGTCGTCCATAATGCCACCATATTGGCCCTGTCCGCAAACCAGTTCCCGTTGCCGGATGGGATGTGGTATGGGTCGGAAATAATGGCGATATCCGATGACGACTCGCTAACTGTGTGACACAGCAGTTGCTGGGCGGCCTCACAATGGTTCAGGTTTAGTTGAGTTACCTGCATTGGCTCGTTGGTATACCCTTAGCGGCCGGGCACTTGGCCCTCCCCCATGACGTGCTTATCATCCGGTTTCCTGGCGCACATCAAGCATTTGAGGGGACCTTTGCAATCCCGCGCCTTGTGGTTAGTGCTGCCACACCTTCTTCTCATGTTACTGCGATCTGGGCCTTTGCATGTTCCCGCTCTCTAGGCATCTTAAGCATGCCTTCGGTGGCTGGTGTAGGCTTAGTGGGCATATTGACCATCCCACCTTCACCTTCGCCACTTTCAATGCCGCGTCCGCGTCGACTGCCGCTACCCTTATGGTTGCTACCTGGGTCCCGAGTGGACCCTTCCTCAGACGTATGTCTGCCGCAGCAACCTCGACCTTGCACTGTTCCTTCAGTGCAGTGGAGATCTCGTCTGCCTCGGTGATCTCATCCAGGTTTTTGCACTGGATCGTCGACCTGCTCAATTTGAGGTCCTTTGCAATATTGTTACGCGATGACGTGAAGTCGATAATCGCGTCCAATTGCTCAGTGTTTAGCAACGTTGATTTTGGCACTTATTTTGTCGCGAGAGCATGAAGTTAACAACAAATCAACGTTGAAATATTCAATTTTACGAATGGAAAGTCAGTGTCACTTCAGAGGCGGCCGGGTGAGATCTATCTGATAATCACTATAGAACAATATTACAAAATACGTGCATGGTTTGGAAATTTTGCATTTCCAAATCTGGAAGTGTGTTGCAGTACCCTATCTAAGTGATATGGGTATTGTTTACATGCGGGGCTTATTGTATGTGAAAGTAACCTCGGAAAGGGTGTGACTCTCCAGACTTTCTGAAATGAGTTGCTGGATCTGCAGTAAAGCTATCACTTTCTAGCTCCCGGATTAAAACTGCTTGCAATGGTCACTTGAAGGATTGTTGTAAACAGATTTTTTCCATAGTACCAATCGCGGCAGAGCACACACACACACACACACGCGCGCGCGCGCGCACACGCCTACACACACTGGACTGGACATTGTTTCGGACGACTCCTACTTTTTAGACACAGCATTCTAAGTCTAGTTGATTGTGTACAGTATAGTTGATTGTGAAACGAAAAATAACGTGGAAGCATAGCGCTGACATTTCTTTTCATTCTATTTGGATAACACTATAGCAAAACTAAACTTATGCTTTTATTTATTTCGTTTGATGGGATGATGAAAAAACAAAACTCAAAGGGTAACATCTATCGTGCTGTTTTTGTTTTTGTGTTATTACAATTAAAACAGGCGATTGAACCACATCATCAGACAAATAACGTTTTTTGAACTTTGGAAATTTTTGAGCTTTGAAAAATACTATACCTTGGATTTAGTTTAAAAGCTTTCAATGTTTTGATAGTATTTGGACAGCTTCTCGAGGTGTAGTGTTTCGCGTGTCAGGTATAACTAACACACCAATCAAACATTTCAGCAGTATAACACTGCCAAAAACTATTGTTTTTATGTATGTGCTCTGAAGATTACTTGGAACGTTGAAATATATTATGTAAACCACCATATGTCCAACATATTCACAAATAAGTACCGAAGCTACCGAAAGAACCTTCTTTTTGGGTGGGAAGGCTTCAGAAAGCAATATTTCTGAAACCGGAAGCATTCCCAAAGCGACGAAAACCTCAGCGGTGATGTACATAAACGGAGCAATCCAAGGTTCGAGAATATCGTGGGTTGCAAGTACTATACCAAATGCAAGAAGGAAAGTTCCAGTAAACAATGATGAAATGGCATACTGGAATCGACGGGGTAGAATATCGATTATGAATATTGCTACCACAGCAGACACCAATTTGCTCAGCATTTGAATCGGAGGTGCCCAATTGTGACTCACGATAGTTAAAGTGAACATCTGTGACATGAAGACCATTTTTGCCATATTCATGGAATAGCCGAAAAATAGTAAGTTGGCTAGTTTAAGTGTTAATACTAATTGAAAGGGTTTGAAGTTGCCTTCAGTAACGAACATTTTCGATAACATGTTACTCTCTGCTACTAGTAGTTTCATCTCATTAAATTCTTGAGTTGTATCAGTTGTTTCTAACGCTTGTCCTCGTAGCTTCAACAGATCCTTCTGGGCTGTTGTTTCATCGTTAGTGATTGATAGCGTATAAATAGGCGATTCAATGGTGAGGAAAAAAGCTAAAACAAATGCTGCTAAACTTAGTGGCATTATAATGATCCCTAATGCGCGGTTTGCATGCATCTCTGGCTCGATTATGTACACCATATTGGTTGTTACCATGGATATAACAGTGAAAACTAAAAGAATAAATATTAAATTCAATTATTGAACAATACCGTTGGTTAAATACATTACCTGCTATGCCGGCTACAATTGATGCAGTTAGAAATGCGACCAATTTTCCTCTCAAATGTTTTGAAGCCATTTCTCCTATGTATATTGACATTACGAGATGTCCAATTCCATGTCCGAAACCTAAAAGTGCACAAAAATAAACATTCATATTTATTTACATATTGAGTTATATAATCGATTATTAGGAAGAGTTATGTCCGATCGTTCGCGCCCAATCCAAACAGAAAATGTGTCCTTTTTTTATGGGTCTATAAGCTCTGTTCGACTATCTGTATCGACTTTTTGTTACAATTCTTACACAACATTTTAAATTGATATTCAGGATGCAAAAAGTGAAATTCTTTAATTAAGGGGGGATATACAATAAGAACGACCAAAAAATTCATTTTTTTTGCATAAAAAGTTAGTAAATTTACCGTAGAATACGCTCATGAAACCTTTTTTTTTTTTTTCGAAATTCAAACTCCAAGTCGTTTAATCGTTTTTCGAAGACGCCTTCTTCGCGCGCAGACCGATAATTAAAACTTTCAAGCAGAGGACTGAAGCAGGCGTTAGTTCTTGAAGCCTGCTACTTTTGGTGTGGCGCTAGTGACAATTTGAACATTTTAAGCTCGGTTCACAGTGGATTATAATTCCTTATAATATTTCTTCTATCAACCTACTATTATCAGTAATGTAGATAAAACATTATTATACCTGGCTGATAAACAATGAAAAAATACTATCGTTGTGATAATCACTGCACTAATTACAACATGGAAGACTTTATTCTCGAATCAAATTAACGAAAATTACGCCAACTTCCTCCGCGTATATTGTGTTTGCTGCCTACGGCCTTCAAGAAAACCGAGCTGTCAAATTAGCACCACACGCAGCACCAAATTTTCGGCTTCACGATTGTTGTTCGTGGATGACAGTCACTTCAGTCCTGTGCTTTCAAGGCGTTTTTCTTAAAATAGTATTTTCGGAGTTTATGCTGGTGATAACTCGAAAACTAAATATTCGATTAAACTGAAACTTAAAGGATTTCTTAATTATAGTATTACCTTCTATATGAATTAAAAATTATTGTTATATTTTTAATTATTAAATATGGAAAAATGTGATAAAATATCCGAAAAAATGAGGATTTTTTCCAAAACAGTTACGCCAAAAGTGCATTTTTTTTTTACTTTTTTTTTCAATTCATCTACAACTACAAATGAAAATAATGTAATTGTTTTGGATTAGTAGGTTTTAGATCAAAACTGCGACCAGGAGAGCCGGCACAAGCAAAATGCAACGACTTTGTCAACGCACTATAACGCCCGCCATTAGGTTGAAAAAATTGGGAAACAATATTTTTGTATACTAAATTGTAATTTAGTACACTTATAATTGAAAAAAAGTTTCAACTGATTTGAGTTAAAACTTCCCCATGAAATTATTTTTTCAAAAATGAGTTTTTTTTTCTCGTTCTAACTGTATATCCCTCTTTACACTACCGAAATCCGGTAAATTTTTTACAGATATCTGTAAAATTTCACCGAAATCTATAAAAAAGCATTACTGAACGATCAGCTGTTGTGAATTCGGTAAAACTTTACAGATTTCTGTAAAAAAATCTAACTGTGGGTCAAAATAAGGTGAAATTACGTTTCCGTGGTATCGATAAAAAAAATCGGTTTAAGAACTGTATCAAAATAGATAGGACATGTTGAAAAAGTTGGTCTAGAAATGTCCACCGTTTTCTCTCATACTTTTCAGGTTTTAAAGAAAATTTTATTTAAAGGTGGAAATGTGCCTTTCAATTCACTTGTTTTAGCAAAATACATGAACATTGCATAACCTGGATTTTGCTTTTAAAAAGAAGAAACAAAAACAGGATGTTCGATTATCTGCCTCATTCTTCACATGTGTTTTATCAAGAGATCAATAAAAAAATTTGTAACCTATTTTGACTTGACCTTTTTTTTGACGTATTCGTTATTTTGATAAGCTTTTTTTTATATTCCGGAGGTTACAGGTTTAATTTATGGTCGCATTTTTCAATTTATCTCTGCCGAAAGTGACATGAGCTCAATAAGGGGAATGATTGATGAATACCAATATGTTTTGTATACATCTTGGGGAACGTCCATTAATTACGTCACGCAAAAATTGACTTTTTACAACCCCCCCCCCCCCTTGTCACGTTTTTTGTATGGACCTTCAAATTTTTTTGTATGGATCGTCACGTTTTCCCAAACCCCCCCTCCCCCCATACTGCGTGACATAATTAATGGACCTTCCCTTGTTTGTTTACCTTATAATGATGAACGATTACTAAGACGAAACAGAATAACACAATTCCGAGTTTCCTTACTTTGAGCCATTACGTTTTAAATTTCCTTAAAGATCATAAGGTATATGGCCCTTGACTCAGTCTAATATGTAGCGGTTGGCTACATTTTTAATTAAAAAATGATAGAGTAATTTTGCTGGAAACAATAATCAACTAGCTATACATTTGCTTAGATAAGCTAAATAAGAAGTCCGAAAGCTTGCAGAAATAAAATTTATTATATATTATTTTATGATTTTATCTCTTGACGCAATAACTAACATCTTGTCCTCCCTAACCTGTGAAAATATTTGAAAATCCTCTCCAACTAAAATCTATTATAAAAAGATAATCTTTAACTTGTTCAAGCTTTTGATAATCAGCATGGTTTCTCAAAGAATTTTCACTAAAGCTTGTTTCACACTGTTTGTACAGTGACCAAATATTTGTCATATACGAGGTGTTTTTATACATTTCGAGATTTATCATTGTACTCGTTCTCACACGAGCCACATAATCGAAACTCGAAACCGACTACATTTCACCATTAGGTTCGAGACTTGATACAAAACAGGCATAATATAGTTATTAGAGATAACAGAACATTTGGACTCGTGATGGTCTCAGTTTGAAGGCAACAAGCGCTATCGATAATTGAAAGCACATGCAAAAAAGTCGTCTTCTGGAGAGGAGTTCGCCATTTGTGTAACCGGCAATCTTCTGAGGGTCTGTTCATAAACCACGTAGACTTATTTATGCAAATCACAGACACCACCCCCACCCCCACACGTAGACATTTCGCCATACATGTTTTTGAATTTTTGGATGAAGCGTAGATTTCGGTCAACCCACAACCACCCTCCCCCTCCACCAGACAAGTCTAGACAAAATCGTCAAAAGGTCGAAAGTAACATTTGTAAACAATGACTTTAAACGTAAATTTCCTGGAAATGCCAGGTTGCTAACATCTACATCCACTACCAACGGGAAGGTAATAGCTCTTTGTATTTATTTCTGGTGCTACTTGGTTCGTGGGAGCAAGCAGATCCCAGAAAAATACGCTAAAAGTCATTGTTTACAAATGTTACTTTCGACCTTTTGACTATTTTGTCTAGAAGTTTACGTGGTTTATATACAGCACAGACCATAATTGGGGAGATGAATATACCAATCGCTGGATATTTGATTGCGCTTTCATTCTTACATCAAACAACTCTTCACCAGGATGCGATATGAACAAATTTAAATTTGTAAAAAATCTGCAAAATTTAATTTTGCAAACAGACATTTATGTCTGTTTGCAATTTGTATAATTGCTTACTTGAAAATATGATCCTATTAAACTATTCCCACTGGTTGGTGCGTATCTGGGTAATATTTTGATGACAGAGCGCGTGCCTATTTTGATTTAGCCACCCCACTTTCGCACCGGTCGTTCATAAAAAGGTAACACAATAAGACTCAAATTTATTCTCGCGCCGGTTTCGTTTCGTTAAATATTTCGTGCAGTTTACAGTTTGAATACTCTTCTGTACAGGTTTTCGACGTTCTGGTTTGTCCCAAAGCCCTCCAAAGCATTTCGTTGTATTGTTGCGTCCTATTCGTTCCACGGGGTTTTGATGCACTCATTTTTTCACAACAATAAACATGAAATTGGCAAATAACACTTTAAAAACAAATCGGAAATACTCAAGTTGAAATAAAAGTCTTCCAGATGAAGATATTGTTTTAACATTTCAACTTGTTTTGCAGATTGAACTGTACTTTTTTTTTGTTTTCCCCCCGAGCCATTCTTTCCATTCCTGCTATTTGGTGCCCACCCGTCATTAAATTTCCAAACATCATTGGATGGTAATAAACAATGAGATTGACATGGGACACGCAAAGAAATGACTCTGCTTTGAATCAACAAAATATTTTGTTTGAATTCAATGCAAGGTTTCTATTTGTTTCAATTCATAAAAAAAATTCCAAATCAATTCAAATTTTAATTAAAATCAAACCAATAAAATTATTTAAAGTAGTCACTGCTGTGTGTTATTAATTTAAATAATATTTGGTTTATAACAATCACATTTCTTTTTTAAAGCAAAAGATTAACTTATTGTTTCAACAAAATATTGTTTCACCCTAAAAAAAACACTCTGTTTTGAATCAACTAAATGATTTTTTGCATTTCAATACATGGTTTTTTTTGTTTTAAGTCATAAAAAAGTTTCAAATCAATTCAAAAGTTCATTCAAAATAAACCAATAAAATTATTTAAATAATCACTACTGCTAATTTAAATGATATTTGATTTATAACAACCGCATTTATTTGATAACTCAAATGTTTTATTTCGTGTTTAAACTTAAACAAGAACAAAATTCAAATCGAGAAATCACTCTGTTTTGATTCAACAAAATTATTTGATGGTTTTCAATAGAAGGTTTCTATTTGTTTCAATTCTTAAAAAAGTTCCAAATCAATACAAAATTTGATTGAAATCAAACCAATAAAATTATTTAGAGTAATCACGGTTGTGTGGTATGAGCTAAATAATAACTGGTTTATAACAATTAAATTTATTGTAAGCTTCGTTATAAACTAAAATGGTTAATTTATTGTTTAGCAAAACATTTTTATGAGCACACATTTCATAGCGCCATATTTTTTAGGAGTTTAAAAATGTCTCAATGCTGCCGACATGGCAAGTTGCTGCCTCTGCTAGTCTCTGCTGCCCGTCCCCTTCCTTGCCATTTTTCACTGCCTCTTGCTATCACCACTAGATTTAAAAAAAATAAAAAAAGCAGTCTACTGCGCTTTCTTTCATTGATCGCATCACTTACCACAGTGCATCCATGATCTAAAAATAACCTGCCTCACTAACACAACTATCCTTCCCTTGGCAATTGTAGAGATGCAGTGGTGATCACGGTCTCTAATAACAACGATTGTCAAACTAATGATCCTTCTTCCCCCCTCCCCAAAGACCGTGAGACGTGGCCGGCGCCGGTACTGATCTATAAATTAAATTAGTGAACTTGTGCATTGAAGATGGTAAAGCTATTCCCGAACTCCATCTATGTGGTTCTCTGTGCAATTACACTATTTCTGATCAGCAAAGGAGTAGCAAGCACGATATTGCAAGGCCTTGAAAAAAATTATAAGTTGTAAAACAAATTATCAACGACTAAGTTAATAAATTGTAAGTTGTAAAACAAATTATATAACTGAAAAATCAGTATACCAGATGTTGGAAGTGGGGCGTTAGGATCGTATAGTTATGCGCACAACTTCCAACAAAAGACGATTTTGCAAATAAATGCCTCTACCCAACATTTCTTCCCACGACCAGCATCCAACCGCATACACGATGTCAACTCTTACAAAGTTCGATTCTTGCGTTCCGAAATGCCGTTTTGCTGGAGGAATATTGCGGTTATTGTTTTGATCAATAAAACACGAACTTTGGTTCAATAAAGCATGAAGTTTTCAATCAATTAAATGGTTTTGTTGTATTAGTTCATCAATGTTTATTATTTCAACAAACGCGTTTAGTTGGTTTAAGAAACCATTTGGTTTTGAACAATATTTATAACAATAGCTTTCAATTCAATTAATTTCAATTCAATGGTTTTCTTGAATTACAATTTTTCAATTCAATGGTTTCTTGTATTACTTACAGAATCAACACGATGTTCAATTCTATAAAGCATGAAGTTTTATTTCAACTCAAAGGTTTTGTTGAATTATGGTATAATTCTTGGTTATGGTTATAGTTATGGTGATTGATATAACTACGTTTTTTTGCGTGGAGAAGTGGGCCTAGATCCCATTTAAAATATTTCTTTATATCACTTGAAATTAAATCACTTGATCAATCACCGCGTCTCAATCAAACGTAAAACTGCACAATCCGGTGTCTTTACCAGCCACTCATCTTGATTTTTTCGGCTGTATTCAACCAATTGAGCTGTTTTTTACCCTTACACCAAAAGAAGGGTATTAAGATCGCTTGAAAACTTTTTATCCGAAGCCCAGAGGGCGGGGTGTCACATACCATTCGACTCAGCTCGACGAACTGAGCACATGTCGGTGTGTATGAATGTGTGTGTATATATATATATATATATATATATATATATATATATATATATATATATATATATATATATATATATATATATATATATATATATATATATATGTGTGTGTGTGTGTGTGTGTGTCTGTATGTGTGTATGTGTGTGTGTGTGCGTTACAAATAATGTCGCATCGGTTTCTCAGCAATTTGTGAACCGATTTCAGTTCTGTTGACGGCAAATGAAAGCTACAACATTCTCATAGAACGGACATTTTGGTTACGAAGATATGAAACAGATAAAAACAGTACAGTATTATGATTGGATACTCAGATCCTCATTTGCCCAGTGAACAAGCGAACGGTACAGTTCGTTCGGTCCGCTTTCCGTTGCTTTGGAAGCTTTTCACGAGTTGATTCTATTCTTCAGTTTACTGTTTTTTCGCGATCGCGAGTGAAATCGAGTCCTGGTTTTCTTAAGAAGAAAAGGTTGTTTGGTAAGCAGTGCAACAACGTTTTCAATTGCAATTAGCAATATTGCCACGATCGAAAAGCCATATTGTTCCGCATCTATACGGCACGCACACCAGCAGTCCATCGTGTGTAGCGTGCTTTAGTTCATCTGCTAACCACCACCGACCAGTATCACCAGTATCATTATCATCATCGTTCAGCCCCACGCCTAGCCGGTACACGCGGGCACTCATCGTCGCTCGGCAGCAGAAGCACATTCGTCGCCCGGCTGCAGTAGATCCGTGATACATATAATATAAGTTTTTATTTCCTTCTCTTCTGCATACAAGAAGCGTTATTTTTATAGTGTGTGTGAGTGTACGGGAGTGATTGAGATTGTGTGAGAGCGTGCTTAGCTTTAGTTTTTTTCTGTGTTTAGTTATATATAGATTCAGTGGTTGAGCGTCATAAGCTCTCACGAACGAGCCATGGATGAATAATCGCAAGATGAATCATCTATGGCGCAAAATGATGGGGTAACTCATACAGTTACCCGATCACGTGTTTATCCAGACAGTTCAACTGGTCCATGGGTTGTCTATTTTCAGCCCAAATCGAAACCTCTGAATGTCTATCAAATTTCGAACGATCTGACCAAACGATTCTCGGCCGTGACCAAGATAATTAAAGTCAGACCGAATAAACTTCGGATCGTTGTGTCCAACCTCAAGCAAGCTAATGAGATTGCTGTCTCCCAGCTCTTTACTCTAGAATATAGAGTGTATATCCCAGCTCGGGGTATTGAAATTGAAGGTGTGGTCACCGAAACGAGTCTGACCCCTGAGATCCTGCTGAAGCGGGGGGTTGGTCGATTTAAGAAAACCCTGCATCCCCCAGTTCAGATACTGGATGTGCGCCAACTAGGCTCAGTATCGACCAATAAGGGCGAAAAAAAGTTCACACCATCAGACTCGTTTCGCGTGACCTTCTCTAGCTCAGCCCTCGCTCAATACGTCGACTACCTGTGCGGTTGTTTGTACCTCGGGTCATGATCTGTGAAAAGTACAAGCAGATGGGACATACGACCTCCCATTGCGGAAATAAGGCGCGCTGCTCCAACTGCGGAGAGAAGCATGAGGATGGCGCGTGCGCAGACAGCACACCTAAATGCGTTTTTTGTAGAGGAACTCCTCCTCATGCTCTCTCATCGTGCCCGGCGTACAAACAACGCGGGGAAAAATTAGAACGCTCGCTAAAACAGCGTTCCAGGCAATCCTTCGCCGAAATGGTTAAAAAAGCCTCACCATCACCCGATGCCAATACAAATCCCTTTGCTCCTCTGTCAGATGACGAGTCCGACTTTGATTCGGCTGAAGAGGGAACATCGTTCACCTTTCCGGAAGGTGCTTCAAGGAAGCGAAGACGCGTCCGCCCACGGAAAGTTGCTGAAAAGAAGCCCGAGACCAGCTTGCCCAATTCAGGAAAATTCTAATACACCTGGTCTTCGTAGTACTAACTACACCCAGGACTTTCCATCTCTCCCTGGGACATCAAAAACCCTGAAGCCCCAATTTTAAGAACAGAAGCCCCCTCCTCTAGTGGGCTGTTCTCATTTGATGACATTGCCGAAGGTATCGTCAAGTACCTCGAAATTTCTGACTCTCTTAAAAGCATTGTTATGGCAATGCTTCCAACAGTGCTTCACTTTTTTGAAGCAATTAGCAATTAAGTGGCCCCTCCTTGCAGCTATCATTTCCTTCGATGGATAATTTTCCAGATGAGGTCGGGGATTTGATCACTGTTCTACAGTGGAATTGTCGAAGTCTTGTTCCTAAATTGGAATCTTTTAAATTTTTAGCTCACACTACCGGTTGTGATGCATTCGCTCTTTGTGAAACATGGCTCTCTTCCGAAATCAATCTTCCGATTCATGATTTCAATATTATTCGTCTTGATCGTGAGGATTTGCGTGGAGGGGGAGTACTTTTGGGGATCAAAAAGTGCTACTCCTTCTATAGAGTGAATTTTCCTCCTATTCCAGGTATTGAAGTTGTCGCATGTCAGGTTGTTATTAAAAATAAAAGCCTTTGCATTGCTTCCGTTTATATTCCTCCAAGAGCCTCAATTAACCGAAAACAACTCTCAGAGGTTTGTTCGTTTCTTCCTGCTCCGCGGTTGGTCATGGGAGATTTTAACTCTCATGGTTTAGGCTGGGGAGAACTGTACGATGACAACCGGTCTTCCCTGATATACGACCTCTGTGACAACTTTAATATGACAGTTCTTAACAATGGAGAAGTAACACGTTTGGCTGGTACATCCTCAATTGGCAGTAGATTAGACCTCACACTTTGTTCGAATTCATTATCGTTGGATTGCACATAGAATGTGATTCAAGATCCCCACGGTAGTGATCATTTGCCCATAAAAATTTCGGTTGCCACCGGGTCCAATCCGTCGGAATCCATCAACGTCGCGTATGATCTTACCCGTCACATCGATTGGACAAAGTTCAGAACAGCAATAGATGAAGCCGTAACGACGGTAGAAAGGCTATAGAGTATAACTTCCTCTCCAACCTGATCTTAGACAGCGCGCTTCAAGCTCAAACTCGACCAGTTCCAGGGACGTCATCTCGCAGGAAACCTCCTTCTCCATGGTGGGATCAGCAATGCACCGAGGTTTACCGTAAAAAGTCCGACGCGTTTAAAGTTTTCCGTAGACGTGGAACACCTGAGCACTTCGAAGTACACACGGCTCTCGAATGCGAACTTAAGAGTCTCATCAAGGCCAAGAAACGTGGTTACTGGCGAACATTCGTGAACGGGCTATCGCGCGAGACGTCGATGAGTACTCTTTGGAACACGGCGCGAAGGTTGCGTAACCGAACTACGAACAACGAGAGCGAGGAGTACTCGGACCAATGGATCCTCAAGTTCGCGCGAAAAGTTTGTCCAGATTCTTTGCCGGCACGGATGATTCCTCGCGAAAACACGAATTCGATAGATGAGATTAATCAAGCCTTTTCAATAGTAGAGTTCTCTCTCGCACTCCTTTCGTGTGGCAATACGGCTCCAGGGGCTGATAGGATCAAGTTCAACTTGCTTAAAAACCTCCCAGACGTCGCGAAGAGGCGCATGTTGAACTTGTTTTATCAGTTTCTGAAACTCAACATTGTACCGGATAATTGGAGATGGGTGAGAGTTATTGCCATTCAAAAACCTGGTAAGCCCGCGTCCGACTACAACTCCTATCGACCCATCGCGATGTTATCTTGTATTTGAAAGTTGTTGGAGAAAATGATCCTTTTCCACCTACACAAATGGGTTGAGACGAACAACCTGCTTTCAGATAGTCAATATGGTTTCCGTAGGGGTAAGGGAACGAACGACTGTCTCGCGTTGCTTTCCACAGATATTCAGTTAGCTTTTGCTAGAAAAGAGCAGATGGCTTCTGTATTCTTTGACATAAAGGGGGCTTTTGATTCAGTATCTGTTGAAGTTCTTTCAGATAAACTCCACGCTTGTGGCTTTTCACCATTAATGAATAATTTTTTGTACAATTTGCTGTCAGAGAAACATATGAGCTTCTCTCATGGAACCTCTACAGCTTCACCATTTAGCTACATGGATCTCCCCCAGGGATCATGTTTTTAAGCCCCCTTTTGAATAATTTTTTGTCAAAGACATCCCTAGTAGCACACTTGTTGCCATTGGGTTGAGAAAACATAAATATGACTTGCTAAGTTATAATCAAATTTATACGACTATTTATGACCGTAGTGGGCTACTTGGGATTGACGGTTGTCTAAGTGACAATTGTACGTTGAGACAACTTGCAGATGACGGCGGAGTGTCTGTAACGGGACCCAATGGGGTCGATCTGCAAGGACCCTTACAGGATACCTTGGACAATTTGTCTACTTGGGCTTTAGAGCTAGGTATCGAATTCTCTACGGAGAAAAATGAGCTGGTAGTTTTTTCTAGGAAGCATAACCCTGCACAACCAAAGCTTCAAATTTGGGGTACACCGATAACTCATTCTATGTCCTTTAAATATCTTGGGGTCTGGTTCGATTCAAAGTGCACCTGGAGATCCCATATTGAGTATCTGAAGCGGAAGTGCCAGCAAAGGGTCAACTTTTTCTGCACAATTACCGGGACCTGGTGGGGAGCTCATCCACAAGACCTTCTAACGTTGTACCGGACAACGATTTTGTCGGTTATGGAATACGGTAGTTTTTGTTTTCAATCAGCGGCTCGGTCGCACATCATCAAACTGGAACGTATTCAGTATCGGTGTCTTCGTATCGCGTTAGGTTGCATGCACTCGACTCACACCATGAGTCTTGAAGTGCTGGCTGGCATGTTGCCACTCTCGGATCGGTTTTCAGAATTATCTCTCCGGCTCCTCACCAGGTGTGAAGTTATGAACCCCCAGGTGATCGAAAATTTTGAGAAGCTCCTTGAGTTGAACCCTCAAACCCGCTTCATGAGCTTGTACCATTTGTACATAACACAGGATGTCAGCCCTTCGCCAAACATTTCCTATCGTTTTTGCTTCTCCGATTTCGACAATTCGGTTCATTTTGATTTATCCATGAAGCAGGAGCTTCATGGAATCCCAGAGCACCATCGTCCTATGATTGCCCCGGTAATATTTGCTGCAAAGTTTGGCCAATTTGATTCCACTAAATCGTTCTTCACTGACGGATCTTTGATAGAGGAGTCAGCAGGCTTTGGTATATTTAATGAAATTTATGGCACCAACCGTAAACTTCAAGCTCCTTGTTCCGTGTATGTCGCTGAATTAGCGGCATTACATTTTACGCTAGAAATTGTTGCCTCATTAACACCGGATCAGTATTTCATTTTCACGGATAGTTTCAGTTCTATATAGGCTATTCGCTCATTGAGGCCGGTAAAGCACTCCTCGTATTTTCTCATGAAAATATAGGAGCTTCTAAGTGCTTTATCTTCGCGTTATTTTATCATCACCTTTGTATGGGTCCCATCTCATTGTTCAATTCCGGGCAATGAGAAAGCGGACTCGCTTGCAAAGGTGGGCGCTATGGAAGGCGATATTTGTGATCGACAAATCGCCTTCAACGAATTTTTTCCTATTTTTCGTCAACAGTCACTTTTCAGCTGGCAGTATAAATGGAGTAAAGGAGATTTGGGGCGATGGCAACATTCTATCATCCCAAAGGTGTCGAAGAAATCTTGGTTTAGGGGGATGGATGTGGGTCGAGACTTAATTCGTGTCATGTCTCGCCTCATATTCTTTGAACGCTCATTTATACCGGGTTGGGCTGAGCGACAGCAATCTCTGTGAATGTGGACAAGGCTATCAGGACGCAGATCGAGTGACTTTTGACGAAAAATAGGAACAAATTCGTTGAAGGCGATATCGATCACAAATATCGCCTTTCATAGCGCCCACCTTTGCAAGCGAGTCCGCTTTCTCATTGCCTGGAATTGAACAATGAGATGGGACCCATACAAAGGTGATGATAAAATAACGCGAAGATAAAGCACTTAGAAGCTCCTGTATTTTCATGAGAAAATACGAGGAGTGCTTTACAGGCCTCAATGAGCGAATAGCCTCTACAGAACTAAGACTATCCGTGAAAATGAAGTACTGATCCGGTGTTAATGAGGCAACAATTTCTAGCGTAAAATGTATTGCCGCTAATTCAGCGACATACACGGAACAAGGAGCTTGAAGTTTACGATTGGCGCTATAAATTTCATTAAATATTCAAAGCCTGCTGAATCCTCTATCAAAGATTCGTCAGTAAAATACGATTTAGTGGAATCAAATTGGCCAAACTTTGCAGCAAATATCACCGGAGCAATAGGACGATGCTCTGGGATTCCATGAAGCTCCTGCTTCATGGATAAATCAAAATGAACCGAATTGTCGAAATCAGAGAAGCAAACACGATTGGAAATGTTCGGCGAAGGGCTGACATCCTGTGTTATGTACAAATGGTGCAAGGTCATGAAGCGTGTTTGAGGATTCAACTCAAGGAGCTTCTCAAAATTTTCGATCACCTGGGGGTTCATAACTTCACACCTGGTGAGGAGCCGGAGAGATAATTCTGAAAACCAATCCGAGAGTGGCAACATGCCAGCCAGCACTTCAAAACTCATGGTGTGAGACGAGTGCATACAACCTAACGCGATACGAAGACACCGATACTGAATACGTTCCAGTTTAATGATGTGCGACCGAGCCGCTGACTGAAAACAAAAACTACCGTATTCCATAACCAACAAAATCGTTGTCCGGTACAACGTAAGAAGATCTTGTGGATGAGCTCCCCACCAGGTTCCGGTAATTGTGCAGAGAAACTTGATCCTTGGCTGGCACTTTCGCTTCACAGACTCAATGTGAGATCTCCAGGTGCACTTAGAATCGAACCAGACCCCAAGATATTTAAATGACATAGAATGAGTTATCGGCTTACCCCAAATTTGAAGCTTTGGTTGTGCTGGGTTATGCTTCCTAGAAAATCTACCAACTCAGTTTTCTCCGTAGAGAATTCGATACCTAGCTCTAAAGCCCAAGTAGACAAATTGTCCAAGGTATCCTGTAAGGGTCCTTGCAGATCGACCCCATTGATTTCCGTGACTGACACTACACCGTCATCTGCAAGTTGTATCAATGTACAGTTGTCACTTAGACAACCGCCAATGCCGTTGACATAAAAATTATACAAAAAGGGGCTTAAACATGATCCCTGAGGGAGGCCCATGTAGCTATATCGTGAGCTGTAGAGGTTCCATGAGAGAAGCTCATATGTTTCTCTGACAGCAAATTGTACAAAAAATTATTCATTAATGGTGAAAAGCCACAAGCGTGGAGTTTATCTGAAAGAACTTCAACAGATACTGAATCAAAAGCCCCCTTTATGTCAAAGAATACAGAAGCCATTTGCTCTTTTTTAGCAAAAGCTACCTGAATATCTGAATATAAGCAACGCGAGACAGTCGTTCGTTCCTTTACCCCTACGGAAACCATATTGCCTATCTGAAAGCAGGTTGTTCGTCTCAACCCATTTGTGTAGGTGGAAAAGGATCATTTTCTCCAACAACTTTCGAATACAAGATAACATCGCGATGGGTCCATAGGAGTTGTGGTCGGACGCGGGCTTACCAGGTTTTTGAATGGCTATAACTCTCACCCGCCTCCAATCATCCGGTACAATGTTGAGCTCCAGAAACTGATAAAACCAGTTCAACATGCGCCCCATCGCGACGTCTGGAAGTTTCTTAAGCAAGTTGGACTTGATTCTATCAGCTCCTGGGGCCGTGTTGCCACACGAAAGGAGTGCCAGAGAGAGTTCTACCATTGAAAAGGGTTGGCTGATCTCATCTATCGAATTCGTGTTTTCGCGAGGAATCATCCGTGCCGGCACCGAATCTGGACACACTTTTAGCGCGAATTTGAGGATCCATTAGTCCGAGTACTCCTCGCTCTCGTTGTTCATAGCTCGGTAACACAACCTTCGCGCCGTGTTCCAAAGAGTACTCATCGACGTCTCGTGCGATAGCCCGTTCACGAATGTTCGCCAATAAGCGCGTTTCTTGGCCTTGATGAGGCTTTTAAATTCGCGTTCGAGAGCCGTGTATACTTCGAAGTGCTCAGGTGTTCCACGTCTACGGAAAACTTTAAACGCGTCGGACTTTTTACGGTAAACCTCGGTCCATTGCTGATCCCACCATGAAGAAGGAGGTTTCCTGCGAGATGACGTCCCTGGAACTGGTCGAGTTTGAGCTTGAAGCGCGCTGTCTAAGATCAGGTTGGAGAGGAAGCTAATTCGTCGAGCGGTGAAAGCCTTTCTACCGTCGTTACGACTTCATCTACTGCTGTTCTGAACTTTGTCCAATCGATGTGACGGTTAAGATCATACGTGACAGATTTCGACGGATTGAACCCGGTGGCAACCGAAATTTTTATGGGCAAGTGATCACTACCGTGGGGATCTTGAATCAGATTCCATGTACAATCCAACGATAATGAATTCGAACAAAGTGTGAGATCTAATCTACTGCCAACTGAGGATGTACCAGCCAAACGTGTTACTTCTCCATTGTTAAGAACTGTCATATTGAAGTTGTCACAGAGGTCATATATCAGGGAAGACCGGTTGTCATCGTACAGTTCTCCCCAGCCTATACCGTGAGAGTTAAAATCTCCCATGATCAACCGTGGAGAAGGAAGGACCGAACAAATATCTGAAAGTTGTTTTCGGTCAATTGAGGCTCTAGGAGGAATATATACAGAAGCAATGCAAAGGCTTTTATTTTTAATAACAGCCTGACATGCGACAACTTCAACACCTGGAATAAGAGGAAAATTCACTCTATAGAAGGTGTAGCACTTTTTGATCCCCAAAATTACACCCCCTCAACGCGAATCCTCGCGATCAAGACGAATTATATTGAAATCATGAATCGGAACATTGATTTCGGAAGAGAGCCATGTTTCACAAAGAGCGAATGCATCACAACCGGTAGTGTGAGCTAAAAATTTAAAAGATTCCAATTTAGGAACAAGACTTCGACAATTCCACTGCAGAACAGTGATCAAATCCCCGACCTCATTTGGAAAATTATCCATCGAAGGAAATGATCGCTGCAAGGAGGGGCCACTTAATTGCTAATTGCTTCAAAAAAGTGAAGCACTGTTGGAAGCATTGCCAGAACAATGCTTTTAAGAGAGTCAGAAATTTCGAGGTACTTGAAGATACCTTCGACAATGTCATCAGATGAGAACAGTCCTGATACAGAAGGAACTTCTGTTCTTAAAACCGAGGCGCTAGGGGTATTTGATGTCCCCGGAAGAGATGGAAAATCCTGGGAGTAGTTAGTACTGCGGAAACCAGGAGTACTAGGATTTTCCTTTTTTCCACCTTTCCTTGAAATGGGCAAGCTGGTTTTGGGTTCCGGCTCAGCAACCTTCCATGGGCGAACGCGTCTTCGTTTTCGTGAAGTACCTTCCGGAAAACTGACTGATGTTCCCTCTTCAACCAAGTCAAAATCAGACTCGTCATCTGACAGAGGAGCAAAGGGATTTGTATTGGCATCGGGTGATGGTGAGGCTTTTTTAACCATTTCGGCGAAGGATTGCCTTGAACGCTGTTTTAGCGAGCGTTCTAATTTTTCCCCGCGTTGTTTGTACGCCGGGCATGATGAGAGAGCATGAGGAGGAGTTCCTCTACAGAAAGCGCATTTAGGTGTGCTGTCTGCACATGCGCCATCCTCGTGTTTCTCCCCGCAGTTGGAGCAGCGCGCCTTATTTCCGCAATGGGAGGTCGTATGTCCCATCTGCTTGCACTTTTCGCAGATCATGACCCGAGGTACAAACAACCGCACAGGTAGTCGAAGTTTTCCCAACTCAACGTATTGAGGGAGGGCTGAGCCAGAGAAGGTTACGCGAAACGAGTCTGATGGTGTAAACTTTTTTTCACCCTTATTGGTCGATACTGTGCCATGTTGGCGCACATCAAGTATCTTAACTGAGGAAAGCAGAGGATTCTTAAATCGACCAAACCCCCGCTTCAGCAGGATCTCAGGGGTCAGACTCGTTTCGGAGACCACAGCTTCAATTTCAATACCCCGAGCTGGGATATACACTCTATATTTTAGAGTAAAGAGCTGGGAGACAGCAATCTCATTAGCTTGCTTGAGATTGGACACAACGACCCGAAGTTTATTGGGTCTGACTTTAATTATCTCGGAATCGCTTCGTCAGATCATCAGAAATCTGACAAACATTCAGAGGTTTCGAGTTTGGCCGAAAATAAACCATCCATGGACCAGTTGAACTATCTGGATAAGCATGTGATCTGGTAACTGTATGAGCTACCTCATCATTTCGTGCCATAGATGATTCATCTTGCGATAAATCATCCATGGCTCGCTTGTGGGAGGTTATCACGCTCAACCACTAACGTAATTATCTACAATCAATCACAAATAAACAAACTAAACCTAAAGAAATTAAAACTAAGCACACTTTCACACACACTATCAATCACTCTCCACACTCACACACACAAACTACGATTAAAATGAATTCAGAAGGGCGAGAAACAAAAACTTATCTTATATACTACTAAAAAACTTATCTTATATGTATCATGGATCTACTGCAGCTGGGCGACGAATGTGTGCTGCTACTGAACGATGACGATGATGTTGCTGGTCGGTGGTAGTTGGTGGATGGAAGAATGCACGCTACACACGATGGGCTGCTTTTATGCGTGCCGTATAGACGCGGGACAATATGGCTTTTCGATCGTAGCAATAATGCTAATTGCAATTAATGACGTTGCTGCACTACTTATCACACAATTCTTTCTTCTTCAGTAAACCAAGACTGATTTCACTCGCGACGATTTCACTGGCGATCGAAGAAAAATAATACTGAAGACTGTTAACACCTCGTAAAAAGCTTCCAAAGCAACGGAAAGCGGACCGAACGAACTGCACCGTTCGCTCGTTCATCCAATTTGAGATTTTTTTTAAATTTAAATAATAAGAGTTTATGATAAACTTGTTACTAATGAGAAATCAGCGTAATTGGCTGCAAGGCAGCCTATTTTGCCTGGATGGTACTACCCACCGAAGATAGGACACCTGTATTACAATTTGCATTGTAATTTGAGTTTCCTACACGCAGGGAATTAAACATTGCATTGAATTTATACCATAAGAAATCATCAGTATGATTCTCTTTGGTTTGCCTTATGAACTATGATGCTAAAAAACGATAAAAGGTGGAGCAACCAGTATTCGAACTAAGAGCAGTGACGTTACGGGTCTAGTGTCCAGTGACCACTCGCCTATCAAAGCTTAAAATCAGGTAAGGCTAAAAGCTTAAAAAGAACCTCATGTGAGACAAAGTATTCGTAAGACACGCTTATGAAATACACTAGTAAATCCTTTGATTTTTCTTAATAATGGCCCTGTAATTAATAAAAAAGAAATCGAGGGAGATGACGAGTCGTGGCTTCTTATAAACGGAAGCGCTTTTGCAGACATTATTTCTTGTACATATCCTTGTTGCTAGTGCCAATAGAGACGAACTTCTGGGTTTCCGGTATTTCTTGGGGATTTTAGGCACCTGCTTTGTCCTGAAATATTCGGCAACGGCGTTTTTTTGCATTGCGGTATAGAATTTTTGCAAAATATTGGTGATGTAGAAGGAGATGTTCGCTCATCATCATGAGACACCAAGAGTGAACATTAATGTTTTTGGCTAGAATGAAAGATGTGAAGAGAAAGTGTTGAAAGTTCCGTCAGAGTGCAGCAGGTAGGAAATCTAACAGATGTTTTTTTTTTGAAAATTGAGCGAAAGGGCATGTATCCAATGGTACTCGAACCATGGACGTCAATCTTTGCCTAACATCCCACTGCGGGGTAGGTTGTAGCCATTGGATACAAGCCCGGGGTAGGTTGTAACCATTGGATACATGCCCTTTCGCTCAATTTAAAAATAAAATAAAACATCTGTTAGATTTCCTACCTGCCGCACTCTGACGGAACTTTCAACACTTTCTCTTCACATCTTTCATTCTAGCCAAAAGATAATGTTCACTCTTGGTGTCTCATGGTGATGAGTGAACATCTCCTTCTACATCATGATCGTTACTCCTCGCACGGAGAATACATAACATAACAATTAATGTATAAAATATTGGTATAAAACTCTTTAGGGTACGGGTAGACGTACTTTTCTTCCCGCTGTCATTTTTGTACAAAAAAAATGAATTTTGTTATTAGGTGCGCAACTAAGTTCCCGCTGTTTAGCAATAGATGGCGCCAGTAGTAAGTGCTGGTCGATTGTTGTACATCTCAAGCGTCATAAACCAAGCTCAGATATATGGTAAACAAACCGCTTTGCCAAATCAGTGATTTTGGTTTAGTGTCATATATTTTGGTTGTTTGAAGATGTCTGATTTCGTGCCAAATAATCGTCATATGCGGGAAGTGTTGATTTGCTTCTTTCATTCGAAGAAAACGGCGGCTGAAGAACATCGAGAGCTGCAAAAAGTTTACGGTGATGCTGCTCTGAGTGAAACAACGTGTCGTGATTGGTTTCGTCGCTTCAAAAACGGTGATTTCAGTGTTGATGTTCGTCCGCGTGAAGAAAGGCCAAAAAACTTCGAAGACTCTGAATTGGAGGCATTGCTCGATGAGTATCCGTGTCAAATGCAAGAGGAGCTTGGTTCAGGATTAGGAGTTTCCAGCCAAGCCGTTTCTAAGCGATTGCATGCGTTGGGAATGATTCAAAAGCAAGGAACTTGGGTTCCTTACGATTTGAAGCCAAGAGATGTTGAGCGTCGTTTTTTCGTCTGTGAACAACTGCTCCAGCGGCAAAAAAAAGGAAGATTTTTCTACATCGCATTGTGACGGGTGACGAAAAATGGAATCATTATAGTAACCCAAAACGGAAACATTCATGGGGACTGCCTGGGCATGCGTCGCCTAGGCCGAATATTCACTCTGCGAAGGTTCTGCTGTGTATTTGGTGGGATCAAGTTGGTGTTATTTATTATGAGCTGTTGAAACCAAACGAAACCATTACTGGGGAACGGTATCGAACTCAATTGATGCGATTGAGCCGAGCACTGCACGAAAACGGCCACAATACGAGCACAGACACGAAAAAGTGATTCTTCAGCATGACAACGCTCGACCTCACGTTGCGAAACCCGTGAAAACCTACTTGGAAACGCTCAAATGGGAAGTCCTACCCCACCCAACATATTCTCCTGATATTGCACCGTCCGATTATTACTTGTTCCGTTCGATGACATTTAATGGGGTCAGAATTGGACCAGCCTCCCCTACGTATGATGGGTACATTACTTCACAAATAAAACAAGATTTGTAAACATGGTTATCATGAATTTATTAGGAATTAGTTTGATAACTTCAATGATCCTCATTCCATGTGTGTATGGGCAAAAAACTTGAAATTTTCAAAAAAATTAACTCAAAAACGGCTCGATGAACATTTCTAAGTTTTTGATATGTTATGTAAAAATGTTTGAATTTTTATAAAAAAAAATATAAAAATGAAAAGGGCATTGCGGTCTAACATTTCGAAAATCATAAAAAACAAATATTTTGACCATTTTTGCAAATTTTAGTACATTAATTATTTCAACCAATATTTTTAATAAAAACAAAAAGTAATTATTTTTTAATAAATAAAAAAACATTGTAGATCGATCCAGTGGTTCAAAAAATATGATTTTTTAGAAATAAAAAATTTCGCAAAATGTCGATTTTTCTGGTAACCATATATCAAACATGGTCACCCTAATAAAAAAATAAAAAAATACTGGTCTTATTATTTTCGATAAAGAACATAACAAGCGATTTTGAGCAAAATCGGACATTTTTTTTTTCAACTCTATTTTTTTTCCGTATATATATATATTTATCTTCTATATATATATAAAAATGAAATGCTGTCCGTTCGTAAATTGTAATTTTGTTTGGGAATATCATAATATGCTAGACAGCAAGACCATCTTCGATTTGTAAGGACAAACCGGTGGAAACTATTATAATGGCTTCGCAACTAACTAAGAACAAAGAACGAGCGAGGAGAGAATCACTGATTGTTACTTAGGACCTTTTGAGAAGATGTACAAAACATGATAATACACTAGAGTCGCTTATTTCGCAATTTTTTACGGGGTTGTCGGAATTTGACGCGGTTTTCGTCATTCAAACGAGTAGATAAAGTTCGCTTATATTTGATCAAAAACGCGTTTCAAACCTAACTTTTCTCGCTTTTTGCAAAGTTTTTGTAAATTACGGGTTTTTACGTAGATTTAGGAATTTACTCGATTTTTTAAAGTAGTTTTTTTTCCATCGCACTCACTCCTGTGTAAAAAGTAACTTCAGTGTATACGATTTATAGCGTGTAAATGCACGTTTAAACTGGAACGTTTGTATTGGTGACACCTCGCAGCGAGATGTAAATTCTAGATCAATAATAGAATAGGGCCTATCAACATTTGTAACCAAATATTCCTAGGCCCTTTTTTCTCTTAAGCCATAAGCCACCCACGCAAATCAATACCATAATAATGTAGGGAAAAGTTTCTCTACACGATGATGCTATAGATTGCGTGTGTAGCCTATGGCTTGCGAGAAAAAAAAGGCTCAAAAGTATATGTTTACAAATGTTGATTAACCCTATTCTATTGTTGGTCAAGAATTGGAATGAAGGTCAATTGAAAGTGAAGGTATGAGCCTGTGCACGCTGCTATAATTCTTTTGTCTTTTTGACTTTTACTGTGAGCCGTGTTTTGGTGTTGTCTCACTCTTTCTCACAGAAGGTTTGAAAACATGGCTCACAGTAAAAGTGAAACATTTTATAGCGTGCACAGGTTCATTATTTTATGTCTTTTGTGTTGAACTGACAGATGTGTAATGACGTTTTTGTGTACATTAGTATCGTTCGCTGTGTGATAAATGTATCAGGAAGGTGAAATCGATGATATTACTAGAATTTAAAAAAACACAAACTAAGTTTCGATTTCAGTTAATTTCAATTAGTATTGTTGTACAATGCCTCCAACTAGACAGAATAATACCGGTCGGCTGCTAGCTCAGTAAACTTTCGAATGAGACAAAGCGACGATCAGCGTGCAACTCAAACTGAATTGGATCGACAACGGATCTCACGGGCTCGAATAATGTTGAGTGAAGAAGAAAGAGCAGCTCAAAATACAAGCGATGGAGTTTGAAAGAAGCGTAATCAGCATGTATCAGAAAGATCTGGCAACAATCGTGCCCAACATAACCTTATAAAACAATTACGAATGCAAGCCTACATTCCACAAAATTTTGATGACAATGCGAATTTTTCAGTTGCCATTGGATCAATGAGTGTAGTTTGTTATCATTGTAATAAATTGAAGGTCCCAAATGAAACACCAGAGCCTTTGCGCTCATTTGTGTCGGGATCAGGAACCTTAAGGATTCAAAGAGTTTAAAAATTAGTAAATTATGAAATTGTGAAAGCGTCTATGGTCAAATTTACCAAAAAGCGAATTCAATGTTGCCACCGACGGATGCAGACCATCAATTTCTACAGATTTATTTCAAGGGAGATTAACTCAGCAACATTATTCCACCATGAAGCGGGACATTGTACAACAAGTGCAAGCGATGCTTCATGAGCCCAATGGATTGATTCAAATGTTCAAGACTACTCTAGATCGAATGCTTGCGATTCGAGCTAATACCATAGACTAACTCTATGATCAGTAGGTCTCGAACAAATAGCACATCGGTCCCAAGCTCGGTCCCAAGCTTAATAATATGCCCCTAATAATGAACTCACACGAACACACTCTCAAATTTTCTGTCAAAAGAACACAGCAAATAAAAAAAAGGTATAAGTATGTACAGCAAGGTGGTAGCTTCAAGGTGTACCTCAGACGATGGGGTTCTCCAACAGTGAACCAATTTCAAATCGAAAGTTGCATATTGATTGTTGCTAATACTTTCTTCAATTTTCTAATAAGTAGTTTAATTGTAAGCAGGACAACGTCTGCCGGGTCAGCTAGTATATATATATATATATATATATATGATACATATATATATATTATATATTATATATATATATATATATATATATATATATATATATATATATATATATATATATATATATATATATATATATATATATATATATATATATATATATATATATATATATATATATATATATATATATATATATATATATATATATATATATATATATATATATATATATATATATATATATATATATATATATATATATATATATATATATATATATATATATATACATATATATATATATATATATATATATATATATATATATATATATATATATATATATATATATGTATATATATATATATATATATATATATATATGTGTATATATATATATATATATATAAACACATATATATATATATTTATATATATAAATATATATATATATATATATATATATATATATATATATATATATATATATGTATATATATATATATATATATATATATATATATATATATATATATATATATATATATATGTATATATATATATATATATATATATATATATATATATTTATATATATATATACATATATATATAATTATATAATTATATATAATTATATATATATACAGGTATACCTTGTAACAAGCTTGGAAGCACAACACAAACGATCTTTGCTTCCGCGCCAGACAACAAAGCTGTCGTAAAGTCGCGATGTTACAAATGCCCGATGAGACTCTGATAGGTTCACTTCCGAACACCTAAGAACACGTGCAACCAAACAACCAACAAAACACAACCATCATATGACAATAGTCGAAGACGAGACTTTCAACGGAATTATGACATGGGTAGAGCTCCAGACGTCCCATATCAGAGAACTGGTAATGAAAATCACGTGAATGGAAACTTTCCGGTTCGAAGGGAAAATATAGACGTGCGAAATCTTAATCAAGTTCCGCGGATGGTGGAAAGACATTCGAAGGTTCCATGGCCAGTTAAATATAGTGGAGACCCAAGAGGACCATCAGTTGAGGAGTTTTTAAAAAGAGTGGAAACATTAGCGAACAATAATAAAACAACAGAGGCAGAGTTGTTGGGACAGGTTAACTTCTTGTTTAGAACGGACTCGCCGGCAGAAGAATGGTACTATACGTACAGTTCAAAATTCACTACATGGAAAATATTTAAATATATGCTAAAACTTAGATTTGGTTTGCCGAACACAGATAGGGTTACCGAAAAGCAAATAAGGGACAGAAAGCAATTACCACAGGAAACATTTATAGCTTATGTGGCGGAAATGGAGCGTTTAGCCCAGAAACTAACTAAGCCGCATAGACGAGAAGTACAAATTGAACATTATACTAGAGAATATGAAAGACTGCTATCGTCCTCATCTTGCATTCATCGATTTGGATCACATTAACTTGGATACGTTGACTAGTCTATGCTTTGACCTTGATAAGGCATTATATCAAACATATACGACAAAAAGTTAAGACATATAACGTTCCATAACCTCAGTGCATATAGCACAGCCTTCGATAGACACCGAAGAATCAGAGGAGGACATTAATGTTATTTCATCACACAGACCGGAGACAAAGAAGCGGCAGGAACAAAAAACAATTCAGCGATCGGAGGGACAAGAAGGCCCCAGCCAACAGAATAACGTCTTGTGCTGGAATTGCCGACAGTTTGGTCATTTTTGGAGGGACTGTCAGAAACAGAAGCGCATGTTTTGCCACATTTGTGGTCAAATTAACGCAATGATTTCAACATGCCCTAATAATCACCGATTCGCAATGGAGGCAAAAAACGAACAATCAGAGAGGTCGTAGGGAGTGACCAATCTAATGCAGAAAACAAACCTCTCGAAGCAGTTATAGGATCAGAAGATATAGCTCATAGGACCGTAGTACATATTGACACGTAAAAACAAACAAATGCCCTCATGTGAAAGTTAAAGTATTAGGCAAAGAGTTAGATGCGTTACTTGATTCAGGTGCGGCAATTAGCATTATTAGTGATCCAAAAATATTGGCTAGACATAACTTCAAAATACGTCCTACTGAATTAAGAATTAGAACAGCTGACGAAACAGGGCTTATCCAGGAATTGGAATGCTTCTTATTCCACATACGTTTCAGGGAACGACTAAAGTTATTCCAACCTTATACGGCACCGCAAACTAGCGGAACTGTCTATTCTAGGCATTGATTTTTGGAATCGTTTGGTATCAAACTGTGTGATATCAAACATGGCACGGAAGCTATTAACTATCAATTCTAATGAATTGATTCAATCACCTCAGCCACAGCAACCGATTACTTAAGAGAACTCTATAGACATACATTTGATTCTAGAATCCACATGTGAAAACACTGATAGGAGACGAAATTGAAGATGACTCATTATAAATACCATCAGTGGAGCGTCCCTGACGAGGAGATGTGTAGAAAATATATACAGAGCATGAGCCATAGCATGAAAATATCATAAATGTAATGTTATTGTTAGATGTTCGTTGCTCAAAATTAGACGAACAATTTATTGCAACATAAATGGAGATTGAGAGGCGAAAATTTCAAAACCACCGAAGTACAGGCGTTCACCTGCTATGCAAAGAGAGATCCGTACAGTAAGGAATGATGGAGTTGGATATCATTGAGGAATCATCTTCTGACTGTAATCCCTACTGCCTGTTCAAAACCATCGGTAGAATGGAGAGTTTTGTTTAGATTGCCGAAACGTCAATAAATTACAAAGAATGAGGCATACCTTCTACCAGACATGCATAGATATTTTATCCAAAATAGAAAAGCAACTCATTTTTCAGTACACTAATCCGAAGCCTATTACAGATACCTTAGAAGAGAAAAGAGATTTCACTCTTTCAGATCAGTAGGAAATTATATAGATTTAGCACGCTGTTTGCTTAAAAGGGTGTACCTACGATGCAGACAAAATTAATGTATAAAGTGATTGGATTTGAGCTAGAACTGTATGGTTTTTGCATATAGACACATATCCATTCTACAAAACTTTATTACATTTTAGATTATTGAAATTAGAAAAACAAAAATAAGAAAGCAGGCCTCACGGCAAGTATAGAAAATCAAAATATGTCAGAAACAGTTCACTACCCACATATATCCTACTAGAAGATGGACTGTCCAGACATGGAAAACTAGAATCAATACTTAGTTGTCTGTCTTACCACTATGAGGGAAATTTTGGATGACTGAATGATTGGCTTCTTCAAACATTTATTCCTAAACTATGCCATGAAATTTTGTCGCCTATTGCAGACTTCCAAAAGACAACACTCAAATAATGTGACCACAAAGAAGACATTGTGCACCGAAAGTTTATTTACCTCTCACCATCCCAGTAACCCAGAACTCGAACAGCTCATCGTACTGTTGAATCGTGACGCCTGCCTGCGCAGGTGTGCCCTCATGCAAGTGAATGGATGCCAGGAAGAATTAACGTATCTCTACTCGAAGAAGTCATATTGCGTGCTATCTGCTTCACAGATGCGTGAATGTCTAGGTGACCTCAGCCATCGAACGCTCAGACATTGGCAGACAGAGGACCCATGTTCATGCCGCTACAGACGCACACCACAAAGTGGTTGAACCAGCAGTGTTGAGGGAAATTCACGGGATTGTCTGCTGGTCCCTAAAACTACATTACAAAAGACTTCTGGAGCTAGAATAGTAGAAGGGGAGCTGAACAGGTAGCTGATGCACTTTCAAGGACAACTCCAGGAGAAATGGTTGTTGATGGAGAAGGAACCACAGAAGACACAGTGGCCAATCCACACAATTTTAAGGACTCTGAGTGGTCGTATAGTGTTGCATACAAACGTCTCCTGTGAGAACAGACAGACCCATGTTTTAAATGGAATATGTTCCACCACGGGCCGAAGAATTCAGATTATAGAAGAGAATAAGGCCCAGGTCTCAGTCCAGTTTAGTCATTTGTTGGAAAGTGTTAGTAACATGCAATCTGAATCAAGTA
>JASCZW010011562.1:0-31571 GCA_034211315.2 Aedes japonicus
CTTTTGATTACGTCTATTTTAGCCACCACTGGCTTCCAATTGGCAAGAATTTTGAACGGTATGTTAGATAAATTCCAATCCAAACAAACCCTTTAGCTGGGAAAATCAAATTTATCGTCCTAAAAAGAACGGATCTTAAATGGTCCATGTTTGATCGATCGTCTATGGAACTCTCGTATGCCCCATTCACATATTTACTTTCAAAAATTTTCGTTAGAGCCATACTTCACGACGATTTAAAGCTTCAGTCTTATAAACTGTGCAAGAATCACAACTTGAATGACGCCATGAAAGCAAACCGGTTGAGAAAAGCTAAAGTTCTCCTGAACCGCTTATCCGAGGGCCAATATCGGTCAGTGTTGTTCGCCGATGACACTTTTCACAATGAAGCATCAACACAACCACCAAAATGATCGGCAGTTGCTTCCTGTTGCTTCTAAAAGTCGTGGAAGTATTTCAAGGAGTCATCATCCCGCTTCTGTCATGGTATGGGCTGGAATAACTCATTCTGGCAAAACCCCTTTGATCTTCATCGACAAGGGGTTTGGAAGTGAATATCAGAAGCTAAATGAATGGATTTTTTAATAATACTGGGCACCGGCACATGGAGACATCTTGAAGTCAAGAGCCTGCAGTACCCCACATAAATCACTAGAACATCTAAAATCGTCTCTTTTAAAGGTTCGGGAACAAACATCTGTCGAAGAACTCGCGGCCATCGTGGATAACTTCCCAGAACGTTTAAAGACGTGCATCTCAGCACGGGGTGGTCATTTTGAAATGAGTAAATAAAACTTGTAATTTGCAAACATATTGCTATAACAAACAATACATATTGATTTTTTAATCCAACAATAAAAGATGGTTCCAACGCCATTTTTTAGTACGGATAATATTCGGACACCCTGTAGATCACAACGTTTTCATCCGGCTAGCTACAAATTTACCACTGGCTTGGTTAACCGACTGCATAACCAATGGCTGCCTAGCAAGGGTTTCCTAGTTAAACGCGCTAGAGCCTTCAGCTACCTGGCCAATGGTTGCTCGCTAGAGCACCCTCCAGGGAACTTGCCACCGCCAGCTGCCAATTCAATTCTGGCTCATTGCCGCTCTAAACAGCTCCAATGCTGCCGAGCAGATGAAGCGTTTTGCTAGTTAAGTAGTCGTAAAATGTCTCTTTATTTCATTCGATCAATTTCTAATATCTCTTTTTAAATTTTCAAATGCTTAACCCAAAGACCTCCACATCTTTGTTTGATTCTTACGTTTGTTTGTGGTGTTCTTCGTTAAGTTTATATTCTAGTTAACATATCATTCCTGATGGGGATTAGTTGGTTTAAATTTATAAAATTTGATAACCTACCTAACTAAAATAACAATAATTTGAAAACCTAGGGGAGACGTGTCCTGTACCTATTGGTAGCCACGATCTTTTAGGGTCCTAATTTTAGCCAGACGGTGGATTTCAATAGTTCTTGTTCACGGAGGTGTGTTCAGGATTATCCTAGATCTCTTGTGATATCTTATGATTCTTCACGTAAACCTTGTTGGAAAGAATCTTGTTTCTCATTTGGCCCTAGCTATCCACTCCACTACTACGGTATCTCCCAAATTCACCCGAAATTCTCGAGCTCAACGTTTAGCATCCTCTCTCACCTTCCATTTCTGTTTAGCAAATCTATGCCTCTCGTCGATAAATTTATTATCATGGTTACTTTGGAATACTGCAATAGAGGTAGTCCACGCCTAATCTCTCGCCCAGAGAGAACTTCTTCGGGAGAAACGCCACTGCTGGTGAGGTCTGCCGCACTATGTGCCTGACCTGCTTGCTGAAGTTCCGTAACATAGCTTGAGTTATTCACCGTTGCTGTGCACATCGCTTTGTTAATCACCTTCATACAGCTTTCCACGAGTTTGTTTTGCTGTGGGAACAACGGCGTCGAGTAGATAATCTTGACGCCACGATCAGCACAATAGTTTTTATATTCTTCTCCGCAAAACGAAGGACAATTGTCTGATTTAATGCTACGCGGGAAACCTTCCTTTCTCCAGATATCTTCCAGGATCTTTCGCGTGGACTCGAAACTCGTAGGTTTAACCGGAAAATCAAATATGTACCTAGATCTAGAATCAACAGTTACGAGGATGGAAACTCCTCCTAATTTTCTGTACGGTCTTTGAAATCAGCGAAAGTACACTTGATTGGCTGCCAAACTCGCTGTTTCTCATGGGCTTTTCCAGTCGTCAAAGAGAGCGTCCGTTCCTCCATAAAACCGAGAAGAGGGATCTGCAATATTCTTACAGCCCTTAACATACTCGATGTAATAATTATGCAGACTTAATCGCTGTGCCCACCCGCCTGCTCTTGTAAAAGCGAGCTTTGCTTCCCGGGTTCTATAAGGCATACATGCTACGCCAGTAGCATCAGTTCTCAGCGTGAAATGCCTTCCGAGTAGATAGAATGAAACATATTTCATCGCCCACTCGGCATTCAAGGCCTCTCTATGAATTTGCGCACATCTCTTCTCTGTGGAGGTCAATCTTTTGGATGGAAAACCAACTATTTTAAAGATATTTCGATCATCTTCCGGTATCAATACCACCCCGCCTTCCTTGCCAGCATTGCGAAACCTTTTCGGTAGATTACCTCCACTATCAGTGTTCCCGGAGTACCTTTTCCCTCATGGTCACACCATACCTGCTGCACTGGTCCTTCTCAAGCTCGATGCTTCGTGGATATCTTGAGCAGATGTTCTTTCCTGTGCTACTGGCATTACTGATTGATCTTCGGCCGGACAATGTTCTGCAGTGTACGCCTCCACCCGGGTTGCTGCCTGAACTATCATATTCGTTCCATAGTCGAATAGATGAGCAGACTTCGCTAGTTCCTTGTTCCTGAGCCATCTGACTAACTACGACCGCACAAAACGATCCTCCTCGGAGCGACTATAACCACAAACCCTGACACGTTCCACCAGACGGGCATGGAATGCGAATAAACGCTTCGTGTTGGCCATAAACGCTTCATGTTCGAAATGCCGAGATCATCACATTGTTAGCCTATGAGTAGAGTTGTTTTGTGCTCCGCAGGACCTTGTTGATGTAGAAGTACACCTTCTCCAGGAGGCCTTCTGGAAATCCCTTCACAAATAGCGGCGATATTTTCTCCTTCTTTTCTATTTTCGGTTGAACACCGTTTTCCAAAACAGCGTAGCGAGCGTTAGACAAGAGCTAAAGATAAATAATAAAAATAAAGAAGGTGTCCAAAATCCCGCAAAAGTGTTTGATTTGGCAGGACACATGTAGTTGTGGTCGAAAATCTATAAATTTCGTCTCTAGCGGCACTTTCAATAAGGATGTGTACGACCACGACTCCCCAGCTCTACTTTGGCCTGAAAATGCCTCTTGTCACTATGCGAAGTCCGTCCTGAAATAGTATAAGGTAATAGTACAAGAGGTCAAATACGTGCCAAAAACAACCAATCCACCAAACTATCCAGAACTTCGGCCAATACAAAAGTACTGGGCTCTAGTTATTGCATCTGCAATTGAGAATGATGAGCGTTGAGCAAGTTGTTATAAAGGTTTGTGTAATCGTCATTGGCGCGTGCGTAGCTTGCCCGTGTGGAATTGGTGCGATATTTGTTGTGTTTCCTCAGAGCACTCCTCAGAGCAACTCCTTTTAAATGTTCGGATTGATCGGAATTAGCCCAAGCAGGTTTGGGAGGCTTATGGAAGACTTTCTTAGGCACGAATTGATCATCGGCGTACAGCAAAAGACCACACATAGTCGACGTAGCAAAATTCACATCCCCGTTTGCAAGGGTAGTGTTCCAATTCACGCCGACGAGAAAATTGTTCATTCCCTCGAAATTAGCATGCGTGAAGTCATGATGAATGTTTTCGATGTTGTCATGGAAGCTATACTCATGATTATCAAACTCCAAGTGACAATAGCAGAGGGGAATGATTTCTGCAGCTTTTGACAATCAGTGTCGGAGCTGGACGAACGGAACATCTTTGACCCAATTCTTCGTTAATAAAACATTGATCCAGCAAACGGTTATTCGCGTTCCGAATGCCATTAACTTGCCAAAATTGACGGTAAAATGAGCATCAAGCAAAGTGAGAGACGCCGGTCTGAATTAAATAGCATGCTTTTCGATCAGGCTGCTGTCGCTAACACGATCGGCGGTGATGTTCAACCGTTGAGGCTTCGGTAGACTTCTGAAGGCGAGATTTGAATTTTGAGCGCACGGTCAGACTAACTCCACGACCAGATGGCTTGTTCTTGTTGCTATTGAGCGACGATCGGTCTAGCTGGTAGACATAATACGTATCGTCGAACAGTTGCTTCGATAATATGTTATGTTGATATTTAGCCAGGTTTCCGTGAAGGCATGAATATCATAGCATGCGTTACAGCGTGCCAACTGGTACTCGGCGAGAGGAGCTACGATCTGGTTGTACAGAAGGCTTTCAATGAGGGGGCAGAGGAATCGGTCGACAACGGTCTGAAAATGGAGGCGACCAACGTCATAAGATGAAGTATACTTACCATAGATAGCAGCTTCGAGAGTGCTGCCCCCATCACTAGACCCAGAGCCGGGACGACTTTCACGGCTGGAGCGTGCAAATAGAACGTCACTGAAACCGGCAGTGGGTACAGTTGAGCTAGTAGGGCCCAGAGCTTCTATATTGCTTTGTCACGTGCGTTTCAGGCCGCTGCAAGAGACGGTCGATTTATTTGGACGATGAGCATGGGTAAGATGACAGGCCAGCCCGCCTACTGGAAGCATCAGCAGGAAAAAGAAGGCTGGAAGTTGTTGTTTTAAAAAAATATATGAAATCTCCCCGATGAGCTCCCCACCATGTGCCACAAATTGAACAAAGAATCCGGATCCTGATCCTTTTTTGGCATTATTGCTTCAAATTGCTTCAAACTCCACCATCGTCAGCAAGTTTTCGTAATCGTGAATTGTTCTGCCAAACAATTGTAAATCTTTGAAGTCAAAGTTATAAAGAAGAGGGTTGAGGCATACGCCTTGGGGCAGACCCATGTAACTAATTGTGGAAGTTGTGAGCTGTCCAAGGGAAAAGTTCATTTGCTCTTCTGACAATAAATTGTACAAAAAAAACTATTTAAAACTCCGGGAAGTCCACATCTCTGCAGATTATCCGACAGGAATCCCATGGTAACTGAATCAGAATCCCTCTTAATGTCCAATAATACTGAAGACAGTTGAATATCTATGAAAAGCCACAGGCCGTTACCCGCTGGATGTCTCAGCCGCCACTTTACGCGACAGTTAAACGACCGATGACAAAGAAGGTCGTGGAATCACCCACGAATCGCACTTTCAATCTTTTCCTGCACCAAAACAAAATTAATAAAAAGGTCCTTACACGGAGGAATCAAAGTACCCACAAATGAGTGTTTTTTCACCCACCTTAGAAATAAGTGGACTAACCCACAGGGTGGGTAAAAGTGTTTTACCCATAAGTGGGGACAAGGTCTGTACGTCAAAATGGATGTTTACTTTTCACCCATTTTCTCGAAGCCAGTTTATTTTTATAATGGGTTAAAAGTACCCATCTAATAAAAGTTCATTTTGTACTATTTTCAAAAAATGTTTAGGAAAATTTTAAGAAATTAAGAAATAAATAAGCGCATTGTATTTGATGATGTTATAATGTTATGTTAAGCAATAAAACATCTTGTAAAAATTTAACATTTATAATTTACGTGTTTACAGAAACGATTTTCTCATTTGAAAAACCACTTTCCATCCAGCTTTCGGCAACATTCTGGGTTCAGTTTATCCCTTGCACATCCATGCTTGAAGTTGTTATCCAGAATCCAAAGCTGGAAATAGAATTAAACACTAAAGTGAGCGGGAAAGGTATACAATTAAGTACAAATTGTATACCTTTTCCGCTCACTTTAGTGTTTAATTGTACATCTGACAAACTCTGAAGTATTTAGAATTTTTACGAAGTAAATTTTCACCCACATAAGAGTGAAAAACACCCACCTCTGGAACTTCATGAAGCTGTTTCCAGGTGAGTACTTTTAACTCACATTATTTTTTTTTAAATCACCCATCTTTTTGACAGCTTCATATAACTGCCGAAGGTGAGTGATTTTCATACATACAATGTGTAATCTCAAATCTTCGTGTAGTACAAAAATCCCGTGCCCAACTATTTGAAAAATTTTACCTACTAACAGCTGCCACACGGTTACTGGCTAAAACCCATTAATGGGTGCAAAAATACGCATTTTTCAACACCACACGTAAATGACAAACAATGGGTATAATTTTATTTGCCAAAATGGGTAAAAAAATACCCATCGGTGAAAACTTATTAGCAGGGTGAAAATGGGTGAAAAATAGTTATGAAAATTCTTTAACTCTCTTCAGTCGTTTGTGCGTTGCGATTCAGTTGAGTCTCGAATCAAATAAATCCGGTCCGAAATCTGCCTACAAAGGCAATTCCACAAATAAGCTGAGCAAAAGTGGATAGTTGGTCCAGTTGGTATGTAAAAGATTCCTAAATATATGAATAAATAAATTTGAAATAATCAATTTCCAAAACCGCCATTTTCAGATTGTTTGAAAAAGGGAAGAGCTTTGATAGAAACTGGACTTCGAGTCTTACAAAAAACTAGAGAGTAAGTAAATCTAAATTTATTCGGGAAACTTTTTGTTAAATTGAATTTTAAATTAAGGTTACGAATGTCCTGTTGCTGGCTGCAGCTCCGCTGCATATAACTTCCAGGATCTAAACAATCACATAAAAAACTTCCGTAACCTCAAAACCAGCGTTAATACCATTTCAATACCATTCCATTCCTTTGTAAAAGCTGTGGGTCCTTGAAATCTATGTTTTGGGCTTTTGCTCGCCACACAGTTCATTTTCATCCAAGGATCGATCTGGATGAGGAAGCTGCAGAATTCGATCCACAAAGTGAACCTATGGAGATCGATTACATCCTTGACGATGTGAACCGAAGCATACATAACCCATTTACTTCATTTTACATAATATTAATGCTGTTCAATAAAAAGTATTTAGAAAAACATCGATTATCTACGACTATTTTTATTTCCAACGGATAATTTTTCGAAAGCACACGATTTCATTATCAATTTATCTATTCATGATTCAAAAATGGGTGTTTTTTTACCCATTTTGTAAAAAAACAAATTTCACCCTGATGGGTAAAAAAATACCCATTTTTTGACGGAAGTGACCCATACTCATTAATGGGTAATTTGAGTTTACCCATTAAATGAGGAGTGGCGATTATAGCGAAAGTGAGTTCTATAGTACTCATTAATGGGTTTTAGCCAGTAAACGTGCAGTCTCTGCGATGACAGCTCCTTATGTCAGGGTTCGTCCTCTGATATTGAATTACAATTCTCATCGACAGCCAGCACAGTGCCGAACTATGCATAGCAACACAGAAAAAAATCTTGTAGTAAAAACTACCATTTTACCCGACTACGCCTATTTTTAAAACTACCATGAAACTTCAGTCAAATTTACTACGTTTATGGTAAAACCTTCAACGTTTGTGATATATTTGACAGACCTCATATTGATATCAACCGCACCATGGTTGATCTAATCGCAGGCATGGTAAAATCAAACGCATTTAAAGTCAGCTGAAAGTTGTTGGTGTTTGCGCTCAATTTAACCCTCGAAATGGTAGTTTCTACTGCTTGCTACTGGTTTTCCTTGCAAATATTTATAAGGATGATAACCTTAAACACCTGACGAAACTCGGAGTTTCTGATTTCGGAAAACATCTTTGAAAGAAGTCGGAAATATATATCGGGGTAGCAGCAGGAAAAATGCTTACATCCGGAGCTCTTGACGATACCAAGAAGGGGAATTTCTACTTGATCCAATTCTGATTACTGCATCAAGCGTTTACTCCAAGGAGCGGCTTACTTTGAAGTTCAACTATATTATTAAACAATACCCAAACTTCTTTGAAAGCGGTGAGGAACAGGCCATCGAAAATAAGTTTCGTGAGCTGAAAACGGTAAGGATCTGCAAAGACTCGATGTAGAAAGAATCGGATAACTTGAAAAGTTCTTGAAGAAAACTTCTTGCTGCTAAGAAGCTGACAGTTCCCTTGCTAAGTAAGTTCATTGCGAATGTCCTACTAATTCCGCATTCTCCGGGAGCAGTGGAGGGGCTTTTCTCACAATACAATCTGAATAAGACCAAACTCCGGAACCACCTGAGGAGGGACACCATGCATGCCATTCTACACTGAACCCAAACATCCTCTTTTTATCGAATGAATCCTCCGTCGGTTGATATCGAAACATTGGAATAGCATTTTCGAATGATAGATGCAGGCGGAGGACGATTTTCTAAAAATCAGATTATTATCCTTCTAATGTTGACCAACTAACAATACGCGAAGTGAATTGACCTCCCGTTTAAATTCGAATGCACGCTGTATGAAAAATCGTCATCCCAAAATCGAATGCGTATTGCATTGGAAAAGCCCTATAACGAGAATCATTTGAAATGAGGATGACAAACATTCCATTTAACATCATTCGGTAAGAACCTATCAATCGCTAGCAGAACTGGTACCATTACGAATAATGGATCGAAACCCACTCGATTTCCTGCAGAGTTGTGCGACAATTTTCCGAACTCCTTCAATTTTTGAGCTCCCGTTGCAGACTTTGCTCAACGGTTGAGAAAGTGTTATGAGAAAATTTTCTAGGTCAATAATTTATTTCAAATTATTCATAATTCGCTAATGCTCCTCACAGATTTGAAACAAACATCACATTGTATTTGATTGATGTTCATACGAAACATGGATGATCGTCATACGGATCTAACCATAAGACAATCATTCGAATTACTTTTCAGACGATCTTGGGACGATGTTTGGGTTCAGTGTAGATCCAAGTGCAACATGACAGGGAAAGGAATTGATCAGCTGTCAGAAAGGTTTAAGTGTAATGATCGATTTCCCCTGAGAACATGAATCCTTCGTATCTAATGCATTTTCCTGTAGAACGAAGATCCGTTTTGCTTAAATGTGATGTAGAGAAGCCAATAATTTCACATAAGCCCTATTGAAAAGACTGATTTATATCGGCTAAAATATTTACCTGCACTTAGTAATTCAGAAAAAGCACCAAAAAATGAAAAAAGTGCCATTAAATTATTAAGGCCTGTGCCAACAAATAATGTGTGATCAGCATTAAAAAATTAGGAATGAGCAATAAAAGATGAGAAAAGATCTTCGGATAATCTAATTGTGACCGGTAAATCTATCAAATAAAGCAACAGCTATTAGTATATGTGCAATTAAATATGGCAGTATTTCCGCCAAATTATGTAATTTGAGCACTAAACTATTCGCATATGTCTTTTAATTTTGTTGGATTTTCCCATAAAACAGTAAAATGAGCAATGGATAAATAAATATCCATTGCTCATTTCTACTGTTTTATGGGAAAATCTAACAAAATTAAAAGACATATGCGAATAGTTTAGTGCTCAAATTCATAATTTGGCGGAAATACTGCCATATTTAATTGCACGCTATACTAATAGCTGTTGCTTATTTGACAGTTACCGGTCATCAGATTATCGAAGATCTTTTCTCATCTTTATTGCTCATTCCTAATTTTTAATGCTGATCACACATTATTTGTTAGCAAGCATAATAATTTAATGGCACTTTTCATTTTTATTGCTCAAATCTCTCTTTTAATTGATGATTAATTATGCTGCCGATTTATATCGGATAATCAAAATATTTTTTTTATTTTGCATCAACCTCATAGCAATTATTAAAAAGAAGTGCATCACTCTTCAGGCTCCTGAAAAATTTCCATTCTGCTTTTACAAAACAAAGTTTGAAGTAAAGATTTTTTCCAAGATTAAATTAAATTAAATTAAAATTAAAATCAGATAAAAAATATGTTGTTGGCAAAAATTAGAAATGTGTGTGTGTGTGTGTGTGTGTGTGTGTGTGTGTGTGTGTGTGTGTGTGTGTGTGTGTGTGTGTGTGTGTGTACAATCAACACGAAACACGATCACAACACGTTTTAAGTGGCAATCGATTAACTTCACAACGTCTTATGTTTAGCACTCTAATATTTCATAATTTCAACTTTTCTTCAACTTCAAATTTGAATTTTTATTTTAGCGACAACTACGCACCGAAAGCTAAATACGCCAGCTTCAAAGCACGGCTTGCTGCGATATCTTGTTGGCAAAAATAAGAGATGGGAACGAAAAATAATGTGGCAACCCTGCTTGACACAGCATATACACGGAGAAAAACAAACATAATTTAAAGCATAAATTCTATGCTAAAACCATATTCGATCTATCCAATCATTGGAATAAATAAACCAGGTTGATACACTGAAAATAATATATTAAATTTATGCATTGCAATGCATTTTATAGAAATATGCACTGCAATGCATAACTTTGATGATGATGATGTATTACTTCATTCACATGCAATCCACCGAGGATTCGTCCGATTATGAAGTTCTTTGACGTTGTTCACAAGTTTTCTTCTGTGTATCGCCTCCCGACTCTTGAGGTTAAAACGACAATTAACATTTCATAAACATACCTTCTCGAGCATGGTTTGAATCCGTTCGCTAGCCATTCTCAGCTTCTTGATATCGGCCGGTGTAACGTGGCTGTCCTTCTGATAAGGAAAGGCTGGCCCGTAGTTTTTGGTCATGTCCGTTAAGTCGCTCATGCCTGGTCCGTGTGGGTTTTTGCATACTCTTTAAGCATTGCAGTGATTTAATAAAAATAAAGCGTAGAAAGGAATACATAATATGCTTTTCAGCATTTTCGATTTTCTCCGTGTACGGATATCAAGGATGTCATCTATTTGTATAATTTGCATACATTAAATTTACGTTTTTTCAGCAATTTTTCGTAAAATTTGTAAATATTTTTTCTTTGATATGCATAAATTGGTAAATTCAAACGTGAAACAGCCGCCTCATCAGGGCTTTCAACTGCAAGAAATGACACGGTATCATCAGCAAAAAGACTAATGTCACAAAATGTCAAAACCCGTCGCGTGGCATAACTGTTAAGCATGAATAAAATGAGCCCTAATACATTCCCCAAGGCTAAGGATTAAAAAAAACAAATTTGTTCTCATTCCAAAGAACTATTTAGAACGTGATTTTTTTTTCATTCATATCTACCAGACTTTAACCCAGGCTAAGGGATGTCATCCGACACCTTCTATTCGCTTTTTCGCGAAAAGCCTGCCCGGGAACGTGTTGCAGCGGATCAGCTCGTTAATTTGGGTTCTTGGTCTTTTGTTTGTTGGTTGTAAAAGAAAGTCGAAACGCGATACGTAAAATCGATTCTAAAATTTAAGGGTTATCCAATTTCCGACCACCACAAAATCGACTCATACAAATTCGGTAGAAAAGAAAAAATATTTTCTAAAAATGCAATCTCTCCTTCTTCCACCTCCAGATAAGCGAAAACAAAATCGGCATAAAGCTGTGTATAAAGAAGGCATCTGATGCTGCAGTACAACAACCAAAGAGGGCAACCCGCAAGCGGACCCGTAAGCCCAAGAGCCTTACCGAGGACAGTGATGAGGAGCCGGCGGTGGCATCGCCGGAAAAGCGCACCCGCCGGCCACGGGCCTCCACGCAGCGGACGAACAACAACACGGAAAAGGCCACAGCCGCGCTGCCGCTGCCGCCGCCGCCGCCCAGGAAGAGTACAAAAGGCCAGAAGATCAGAGCATGTGGGCCGATCAACTTCCGGAGCATGTGCTGTGCACGGTAAGTGTGGTAGTAGTTTTTCTAGAAGAAGATGATGACATTTGTTGAATTTCGATGGCGGTTTTCAGATATTCCAAAACGTCATACAAGATGACGGTTGCATTCCCGCGTTGATCCGCTTCGGTAAGGTGTGCTCTGCCTGGCATAAAGCTTCCCTGGTGCCTTCGCTCTGGCGAACAGTGGACCTCGGCAACTGGACCAAGGAGCGGTTCAAAACCGAACTCAAACTCAAGTGGCTGATCGAGAATCGTCTTCGCAATAGTACCGATGTCAGTTTTGGTAAGTGATCGCTGGTTTGTCAATTGCTCTCAGTTTACAGGAATTGTTGTTTTTGTCAACAGGCAACTGGAAGATCACCAACGTGCAATGTGTGTTAGATAAGCTGCTGACAGTGGCACCCAACCTGGTTGGAATTACCCTCACGGGTTGGAAGCAACTCACTTCCGATCATCTAATGTTTCTCGTGCAAGAGTTCAAGAGCCTGCGGAGAATAGATCTGAGCTCAATCAATGTAAGTTCCGAATCAGCGTACGATAGATAAATGTTCTAATTTGGGATACCTTGTCCACACAGGCCGAAGTCAACGCAAACAAAACGGCCGTCGGTCAAATTTCATTATGCAATGCCATTTTGAATATGGGTGAACGGTTAACTCACCTGTATTTGGCTCACAATCGTCTCAGTGGCATTCCGCAAATCGTCAAGGCTTTGTCGGTATGATTTAAATTCACATTCATTTAAGCAACAATATCATAACTATTTCCACTTCATTTTCGAAGACCCAATGTCCCAATCTGGTGCTACTAGATCTGTCCAATGTTAACACAATTGCCATCTCACACGGTATACTCAACATCGAGCAACTGCAAGCCGGTTGCCAAAAGCTGAAGGTACTGCGGATAACCAATTCCCACATCAATCTCAACTCTGCCACTCTCCAGGAACAGGTCCGTTGCTTTCGCTTGACGATCATCACAAACAACAACGTTACTAACCATCCCATGTTTTTCTTTCCGCAGATGGAATCTCCCGGGTTCCCAGAGCTAGAGGAACTCTCGGTCGCCTCCCTGTCGGATGAATCACGGCTCTTCAACGACGAGTTTCTCCAGCGGATTCTCAAAACTAGCACACAACTTAAGTTGCTGGACGTGCGAGGCTGCTCGCGGTTAACCCATGATAGCTTGATCCGGCTACCGACGTGGGACCTGAAGCACCTCTTCCTCTCCGGATGTTCCATCACCAGAGATCTGGGGTATGCTATCCATGTGAACTTTCTCCAACTCATCCAATAAACCTTCATCTTTTCACCAGGTCTGGCTTGGAGCTGATAGCATCGAAATGGGCTCACAGTTTGATAGAGTTTGATCTTGCATGGGCCAATGCCACCAAGCCCTTGGATGATGCCCTGAAAGCATTGGCTGATAAGGGCTCCGAATCACCTCTCAAGTAAGTATTTCCCCATCAAATTATCGATAGACAAACCTAACCTAACCTTGCCTCTACCATCCACTCCAGCCACCTCAACCTGTGTGGATCATCGGTCTCATTGGAAGCGGTCAAAGAGGTCCTGACTTGCTGTCCCCACATAAACTCGATAAACCTCTCCTCCTGTCGAGGTCTTCCCAGAGGTGTCAAAAGGCTTCTTCAGGGTCCACAAGAGATAGCCGAGTTGCGGGAAAACCTCGGCGTAACACTCAAGCAACCCAAACCGGTGGAGATCTAAGCGCTCCCTCCTTCCCTTCCCTTTACTGGGTACATTTCCGTTACAGTGTCTGTACAATGTGACCTGCTCCAAGCTCATCATCGTTCGCCGAAACCGAAGTGAGTGTGATCAAGTTGTTCTTCTTACTTGATTCGAAAAAAAAACAATAGTATGAAAACCTGTCGATGAGATTATTTATCAAAATACGCGAGTGTAGGTATTACAAAAAGACTAGTTTGTGATATTTTTTAAAACTCTGTGTGGATGTGAAGCGACCTTGCGGTGGATCTGCACGCGGAGGAAGCTTTCGCGCGGAAGATCATCATTGGCAACATAATTGTAGGTTTACTGTTTTCTTCGCCTGTTGAACAGCCCATTTGCTTCCTCTTTCTTTTTTATTTTACTCCGTTTTAGGCTAAGTCGTGTCAAAATTGTATTTATTTTAGACTGTAGTTTTCCTGTATCGCATTCGGAGAGAAAATCTACTTTTGATAGATTTTGGTAAACTTTGGTAGCTCCGTTTATGGCTGGTATTATTACGATTATCATTAGTTTATAAATGCAATCTAAGTCTAATGGCACATCACATTCACATTCTTCCGTTGCAATGGGGGTCCGGCAAATTTGCTCTCTAGAAACAAAAACTTAGTATCATCACGTCTGGAAAACGAATCGGTGAGTTCGATTTCAGTGTTGGAATCGGTTAAGTGAGTATCGGAAGCACAAGTAGTACCAGATAAATGATGGTTCGTTGAGTCAAAATTAACACTTGAGGGCAAATTAATCAGTTTGTACAGAGATTATCGACAAAAGTTTCAGCAACAACAACAAAAAAATATCGATTAACTGATGGCATTGAAATTAATATAGAATCTATCATTGTATATGGTTACTTTAGATATTTGGCGGTTTGTTTGTCTATAGAAAATATTCGAAAATCCAAGAGGCGTTCGTATGGGTAAGTTCGGGCAACCGCGGGCTGGTGTTCCCGGATTTGTTTCAAACCAGCAATCTGCAGACTCGCAGATTCTTGTCTTATTTGTTTTACACTTTTTTGTTATCTGTCTCCTTCTGTTTTTCTGCTGATTCCTTTGATTACCGTTATAATTTTCCTGCAGCCGCGGTAGATATTTGTAGATCTGGCACCACTCCTCGTCACCCTTGATGGGTTTGAATGGTCCCAATTTTGCCGTTGCCTATCTTCACCTCTCCATCGTCCATCTCATCCCATTGAAAAAATCTATTTTGGATGTGTGATGGGTGCGCGGAGCTGTTTGAGAATTCGCACTCCCGTACAATCTCGAACAAAGCTGATGAGAATTCACCTTTTTGTTCACTTACAACGGCAATAACCGAGCTGAAGAGTGAAATAAAGCAACTAAACTCTGAGCCTTTCGCTCAATTGACTCCTTATGTGGCAACACATTGGCCTACGCTAGAGCATGTACGAACTATAAAACAAACTCACTATTCCTATATGCAACCAAGATCTGGTTTTGGTTGTATCTCCCTCTCGTGGGTCAAAGTTTTCACCTTGTCGACGGTGAGAGGGCTTATCTCATGCTATAAACATGCATGTGAGACCAATAATTTGACCAGTAGTGAAAGTATCACATATTCTGAGTCATTTTTTCACTGCCAGGTCGTAGAACGTTTATATAAAGGCACTAACATCAGGTGTGATACTGGCCGCAATTCGCTCTTAGACATCTTACTTTCAATCTTAGGGGAACGACTAAAAGTACACTTTTCATTTTCGTGGCAACTTATGTTGTTGTTTATCCATTTGTATTATGGAATAAATTACCAAAAATACCTGATTTGATCATGGTATCATAGCTGAATGTAATTGCACCATTTTAGAAAGAAGTGAATGTTTGATCAGGGTAATTATCTGATTTCAAAATGTGGCACATGGTCACAGAAAAGTGTTACTTAACACCTACATGCCTGACCCCTCTTTTAGCAACAATCTGGATTTTCTTATGCCTGCCATTCTACGAAATCTTAACCAAATTCTAAGCAACCTTTTGCAAACGATCACAAATTTGTCCTTGTTTTTGATACAGTATCGGACATTCCGGATATATTGAGGAGAACCGTGGGGTAAGTACCCTTCTTAAAACACTGACCAGGATCAAAACGGTACCAAAACATGGCTTGCGATACCGCAAACTTCATGATTTTGCAAAACAAGACCATTAGTGGCCATTCTGTAAATACTTGGTCATTGTGATCACCTCGTGTAGCCTTCCAGGAACCGGGTTCCACCTGGAAAGTGGACAGATTTTGAACGGTACTAGAACATGGCTTGCGATACTTCATAACTTCTTGATTTTGCAAAACAAGATCATTCGGTGGTTATTTTGGAGATAATCGGTCATATGTGGCTACACCGTGATAGCCTTCTGGGAACCGGGTTCCACTGAGAAAGCGCAGTGATTTGATCGGTACCAGAAACATAGCTTGTGATACCTTAAACTTCATGATTTTGCAAAACAAGACCATTGGTGAATATTCTGGAAATATTCGGTCATTGTGGCTACCCGTGGAAGCCTTCCGGGAACTGAGTTTCACAAAGAAAGTGGCAAGATTTTGAACGGTACCTAAACATGCCTTGCGATACCTTAAACTTTATGATTATTCGGAACTAGACCATTGGTGGTCATTCTGGAAATGTTCGGCCATTTTGGTCACTCCTGTCAGCATGATATTGAATTCAGCATTACGCGTTGGGTATAAATATAGATACTGGATAAAACAACAACTATGTTTTTCATTAATAGAGGTGTTATTATTTTTTAATTTTGAGAATACTCAAAGAAATTGAATCTACAAACAAACTTTGCATATAAAGAAAGTTTTTGATTTTCGATTCTCATGTTGATCACAAACTGGTCTGTTACAAGAAACACAACTAATCATTGTTTTCACATCTCGATGACGGGGGCAAAACGAACATCTTCGGGATTTTCTGCTCAAGTGTTTCAATTCCGGAAAATCACCCTGGCTGCATTCTGAACAGGCATACATTCCAATACTTCGGCAATGATTTTGACAAGAAACAGCTTTACAGGCACTGCACAATTGCAACACGCATCTCGACTGTCATGTTGCGCAAACTGCAACAGGAGAGTTTGTCGGCCCGTACATGCGGTCATAATTGTCAACGAATATTCTAATTTTTTCTCAAACATCCGACTGAGTACCGCTTTCGGGATTTCGTTTCATGACGTGGTCCAGTGCAAATTGCTTGGATAGCCAGTCAAGGTATTTCCGTTTTTTGCTGCGATCTCCAGCAAGGTAGGTTGGATTTGCTCAAAAATGTTTGGAAGATATCGCATTAGGTTTTCAAATATTGCCAATGGATACCTGCTTGATGCGTCTTATATATGAATAGCTTCCTGTAGCACCATCCAGAATGTCTACGCCAATTTTTAGTTTGTTATAAAGCTGGACAAACTTTGGTTTTTCCTGAAAATATTTGTAAATAATAGTTGTGGATAAATTTATTACTATAACTGCTTACACTTTTTGGAGATGCAGATTCTGTCGTGCTATTTTCAGAGATTTCATGTGAAGCCGTATTTGTTGTTTGGTGAGTTTGTTTCTCAAAATCTTCCATTGCCGGTATGGACTCAGGATCTGTGGCCAAGAAAAGTACACTCTTGTTTTTCTTCTCTGTCCATGATACCAGCATTAATTCTTCGCTGTATCCGAATAAAACTGTTCCTGGAGCTGTCTTTTTATCCGCAAGAAATTCGATAGGAATTTCTTTTTTGTTTGTTTTGAGTGTTCCAATGGAAACCATGCCTTTTTCAATGAGCTCTCTTGCCAAAGGAATACTCGTGAAAAAATTATCAAAAGTAACTCTTCGACCGGTATTGAAATATGGTTCACACAGTTGCAGGACAACTCTTTTCGATTGATTCTTTTCCGGTTTTTTGTCAACTTTTCCTGAAAAATTATGTTTTATGCAATTAATACTAATACCGTAAAAGTAGGTGTCTTTGATAATGCGGGTTACTTTGATAGCACCTGGGGCTCTACACATAATTGCTTATATCACTTGGTAACTATAACCACGCAATAGTACATCCATGTATAGAACAGCTTGATTGACCCATGGATTCATAGCAATCATGATCAAAATTCACTTTTTTGATGCTACGTATTCTTCATCAAATGATACATATGCTTCACATAAAAACTAACATGTTTTGTAAGCGGACAAACATTTTGGCATAAATCCATTCCACGGGTTTTATGCCAAGCTATGCGGTCAACCTTGAGCAAAACGTCGACCAGGCTTGCATCGCTCTTTGGAAATTTTCGATTCTTTTCAATATAGTGCGCTAACATTGAATCCATCATCATAAAATAGGAAGATAAATTCTAATGCTGCCACCATAAAATTTCAACAATCTTGCTCCGTAGAGTCACACTTTCTGTTTTCACTGAAGGTCCATCCTAGAGCGCACTAAAGTATAGTGTGTGGCTATACGGAGCAAGATTTTTTTAGATTGAATTGTGGTAATATTATCATGAATCTTTCTATTTTATGATGATTAAACTAAAAGCTCCAATGTTTTCGACGTTAGCGTGTTGTATATTGAAAAGATTCTAAAAATTCCTAAAAGAGCGACGCAAGCCTGACGTTGACTATATATCCATGGCAGATAAAGTACTGAGGGTGAAATAAGCAATTATTTGTAGAGCCCCAGTTACCGCATTTCTAAAGTTACCCTGAATTACTGCACATGATTTTTCTAAGCTTGACATTACAGTGGGTCTCCGTTTTTTTGGTACCAAGGTCTAATAAGTAATTCATTATTTATCAAGATGTTTATTTTCTTGACTATGTAGGACATTTTTGAAAATTCTAAAATATCTATTAATCTATAACAAAATATCGAGGGGGCCCAAACTCAAAGCTGTTATAGGTAGAACAGATCGCCAATTGTTGAATAGCTAAAATTATCTCAAATTGTTGAACACCTCATAAGTAATGCATGGACTGTCCAACAAATGGCAAGCATTTTTTTCGTTCAACAATTGGCAATTACCCTAATTTCAAATGGAGCTATGTTTACTAATGCAGAGATACAATTTTTACACAATTCTTACCAGCGTAAATTTCGAAGTTGCAGAGCATGGAATTTTCCGCGTCTACCGCGCACCACATTTTGATTCCATGGCGGCATGGTTTTGTCTTCATGTATACCTTGAAAACACATTTACCCCGGAATGGTATCATTCGTTCGACGTTTCTATCTCGTACTGGAGTATATGTGTTCAGGATATTCTTATGTATCCGGTCCGAAACTTCCCGACTCAAGCGAAGCCGATCGTTACATTTAGGCATACCCCTTGCTGGGCGCCTGCTAATGGAATCGTGAAATGTAATATACTTGCAGATTTGCTGAAAACTATTATATAAACATTATTATTTTTTCAATGAAGGGTACTAGGGTAAATTCACCTATAGTCGTGGTATGGTAGTGGCGTTATGGAACATAATTGTAGAAACATACTGCTACTTAAGTACCACCACTATAGATGAGTTTACCCTAAGCATACCGAATTCGCGCATGACGGCCGAATAGAACACACGAGTGGTCACCTCGTCCGATGACCACAACTCCCGAATATGTGTTTTCGAGTCATGGTTTTTTCCTGCGGCAATAAGAAAATCTATCCAGGCATGAAGCACATTTCTGTCAATGATTCCAAAGTCAGGATCACCACTTCCTTCCGCATTGGTGAATTGACAAATGATATGTGAAATAGAGTCATCTAAGAACAAGATGAACGCGTCCAGTGGGGTTTTGATTGTATTCAACTCCACATTAAATTTTCGTGCCCCATTAGTACGATGTTATTTCACTACATTCGGACGATTGGTGCCCCAGCGAATGCTGCCACTCTTCGACACGTATGTTTCTTCGCCGTTATCCTCTTCTTCACAACTAAAAGGATCTTCTTCTACTCACTCATCATCAACATCAATCTCCACACCGACCGAGTTTGGGTCGATGATGCTTGAAGCATCTGAATCAGAATCACTCATTTTATCACTAAGAATTTTGAATTATCGAAAAACCAGAGCTCTATAACCAAACTATTGACGTCACAAAAGAACAACTGATTCAGAAAAGCTAAGATTCCAATGATATCGCTACACAGCTTAGAAACAAAAACCGTTAGATGCTGGCAACTATGTGGATCCAGAATAACGGTACAAAGCGTAAATGAATTATGATTATACATACGTGGGTTTGTGTGTGTGCGTGTGAAACGTTTAGAAATACATTATAAAATCTTTGGTTAGAGTCTGAACGTCAGAGTCGGCTTTGGAGTCGGCCGTTTATTTTCTTTGGAGGAGGATAACGTAGGGGATTCTGGCGTAATAAGCACCCCCGGGGAAAACGACCATAAAGTATATTTTGAACATCTTTTTGTATGATCAATCAAGCAACACACCCTGATCAACATTTGAACTAGCAATGCTGTAGGATAAATCCATGAAAATATTGAGAATGTACTCGAAATGTGCGAAAAGCCATTATGTGGCGAAGGTGCATATTACTCTAGATTATGTTCTAGTTATTTTGAAAATCCATCAAAATCTCATGCTGTATTTGTTCAAAATTCCTCATTGCTTACAAAATGATGTCTCAAAACTTATTGCAAAGCTTGGCAAGATTTGTAGGATGTGCAAGCCATGATTATACTGTCCGAATCTGGCCATTTTCCCCGTGAAACCGAGTTCCCGGAACGGAGACAGGAGTGCCCACAATGGCCAAGTATTTACAGAATGACCACCAATGTTCTTGTTTTGCAAGATCATGAAGTTTGCGGTATCGCAAGCCATGCTTTGGTACCGTTCCAAATCTGGCCACTTTCCCGGTGGAACTCGGTTCCCGGAAGGCGACCAGGAGTTCCCGCAACGGCCAAATATTTCCAGAATGCCCACCAATGATCTTGTTTTGCAAAATCATGAAGTTTGAGGTGTCGCAAGCCATGTTCTAGTACCGTTCAAAATCTGTCCACTTTCCAGGTGATACCCCGTTCCTGGAAGGCTACTAGGGGTGGCCACAATGACCGAGTATTTACAGAATGGCCACCAATGGTCTTGTTTTGCAAAATCATGAAGTTTAAGGTATCGCAAGCTATGTTTTGGTACCGTTCCAAATCTGGCCGCTTTCCCGGTGGAACCCGGTTCCCGGAAGGCTATCACGGGTGGCCACAATGGCCGATTATCTCCAAAATAACCACCAATGATCTTGTTTTGTAAAATCATGAAGTATGAGGTATCGCAAGCCATGTTCTAGTACCGTTCAAAATCTGTCCACTTTCCAGGTGGAACCCGGTTCCTGGAAGGCTACCAGGGGTGGCCACAATGACCGAGTATTTACATAATGCCCACCAATGATCTTGTTTTGTAAAATCATGAAGTTTGAGGTGTCGCAAGCCATGTTATAGTACCGTTCAAAATCTGTCCACTTTCCAGGTGATACCCCGTTCCTGGAAGGCTACTAGGGGTGGCCACAATGACCGAGTATTTACAGAATGGCCACCAATGGTCTTGTTTTGCAAAATCATGAAGTTTGCGGTATCGCAAGCCATGTTTTGGTACCTTTTTGATCCTGGTCAGTGTTTTAAGAAGGGGACTTACCCCACGGTTCCCCTGAATATATCCGGAACTACGTAAAATTGCGGAATGTCCGATATTGTATCAAAAACTAGAGATAGGACGTGGAGGGCCCGCTTAGAAAACACCATTTGAAGCAGTAGAATGGACCTTTCCATGTGATTTGTATCAGTAGCAGTGTTTGATGAGTGATATACAATATCATAGGATCATTTTGGCGGTCAGATTGAGTAGGGACATGAATCCACCAAGCTGAACAGTAGATGAGTGGAAGGCAGGAGCAAATTAAAGATAAACCCGCTAGATAGGAAACAGAATCGTCTAGGTTTCATATATGAATTATTTTTAGATTTGGAATAGATACAGATCCCAAGGTGAGGAGTAAGCTAGGAATTTAGGGTTCAGACAACAATTTAAGACAGTAAATGTGCTAGAGTTATAAGAACTAGAGTTAGCCCCGGACGCAGTCTAGGTAGCCGAGAATTGCGGTAAAATGGATCGATAAAAGTACAAAGGACCTTCACAACCATGGGCTACATGCAGTTTTAGTAAGGAATGGATGCAAAAACTGCACACAAAGAGAAGTATCATCAGTCCTATATCAAGAAATCAAATAGAAATCAAATATCACAAAAATTGTATTAACAACATACATGTTTTTGAAGAGAACTTACATAATTTTGTTGCAACGCGGCCATCTCATTCCAAGAACTCTACAAACCCCTTACCCCAACCTAATCCATATCCTTTCCCACGGCGTTCAAGTAGTCCGCATATACCAGCTCGCCATTACTCCTTCCTAACTCTCGGCTTTGGATTGACTTGCGCTCTGATTGACCCACCAAACGCTGCAAAGTGAAAATGAAAATGAATTGAATTTATTTATTATTTTATTACTCTTAATCTTTTATGTTTGATTTTTAATATTAAGTTTTTAACAGATCTTCATTGGTTAACCTTATCAAATTTCTGCGAACCTGTCTTCGTTGTCTTCAAAACCCGTGAACACCGGTTCATCTTCATCAGAAATTCCCATATCGGTATCTTCAATCATCGGTGCACTGATCGCCTCAGAGCTGGATTCCGTTCCTTTTGTACGGTCAGGTACAGGGGAGGCCACTGCTGGGAAATGAAGCTTCTTCAAGTGCGATATGTTTCGTTCGTATGTTGCACCAGAGTCCTGGTTCTCTATTGTAGTTCCTATAGTGATTTCGCCCCTTGCCTATCCTGCATGGGATAGTATGACAAAGGGTTATGTGCCTGATCGGATACTACCGTTCAAATGCCCTCCGCTCGTTTTCAATCCTTGTATCTTTCAATTTCAAAGCCTGCCGTTACCCTATACGGAACTATCAATACACTTTCTCTCTATGTCTATTTGTTCTAGCAATAAAATTACTGTCCGCTCCTAGCGCTTCGCATGGAGATGAGAAATTATCTGCATCTGCTAACTTCATATTGAAGGTCGTTGACCTGTGGTTTCCACGACCTTGTATTTCGTTTTGCCAAATGTAGTTGCCAGTTTATTTCGCGGTAAAAGGCTTTTCCGTGTCTCCGCTAAAAATGTCCGATACATGTCTTCTTCTAACCTTCCTTTCTTTTCCGTTTTGTTCATTCACTCTGTCTTGATCACGATAATCCGATGATTCCGAGATGATTTCAATGCACTCATCCGATGGAATCTTTGACCTATGATAGCACAATTCTGTAGGAGTTTTTTTCAGTATTCGAATGAGGGGTCGTACCCTAGTAGCACACTTGTTGCCATTCGATTGAGATAACATAAATATGACTTGCTAAGTTATAACCAAGTTACTACAACTAATTCTGATCATAGTGTGCTACTTGGGTATAGTACATTAGTGGATAATCCTTCAAATCCTTCTTCCAATCTCTCTTCAATGCATTACTAAGCTGTAGCCTCTTCAGAAGTGACCTGTTCTGTCTTTCTACCAACCCATTTTCTTGCCGCAAATATGGAGCTGAATGGTTGAGATGAATATCATGTACTCTGCAGTATTCTTCAAAATCCTTTCTAATAAACTGCTTCGCATTGTCCTGTAATCGTCCTAGTAATCGTTCAACCAGGTCAAGTCTATTGACGTTCTCGCGTGTTCCGATTTTTAAAATAATTCTAACCTCCTTATATCTGCTGAAATAATTTTCTATAACCAACAAGTGTTCTCCGGAAGACAGTTGTCCCTTGAAGTTTATCGCCACATCGATCTATGACTTTGAAGGCAGGTCTCGTCTAATCATCGCAAGCGGCTTACTTCCCAACAAACATGAATGCTGAATAACTGTTTGTTCAAACAAATGTGGAGAAGTTGTTTAGCTTTTTCTTCTAGATAGCTGAATTACTTCTCCAAATTTGTTTGAACAAGCGTTTATTCGACAATGGTATTTGTTGGGCTGCTAGTCCTATCAATTGGCGTCCTTCACATTTTGCTACAAAATCTTCAGCTTCACAGTCCATTGCTGTCCACCAAGCTCGATCCCTCAATCGCTTCTTCATGATTGATTCTCCTAGATGACCCTCTTGCGCAAGTTGAAACGTTCTGAATCGCAACCCTTGAGGTACAACGAATTTATTTCCTCGTACGACTGTCTCCTCAATCATACCGAGCTCGGTCCTAAATGGTTCGAATGGTTACCCCACCGGATCACTCTTATTACCTGATTCTAGACAATCTTCCACAGCTTGGAGTTCAGGGTCCATTTTTCTGACCTCTTCAATTTCACCCCAATCGCAGCGGATTCTTGAACAGCAAGTACTAAGAACTGGTTGTCCGTCTCAAATTCTACAGGATTACTTCCAATGACCAATCGCGATAATGAATCTGCAATTTTTCCTGATCCTTTCCGGAATTTTACTGTGAACTTGAATGATTGGAGTCGCAGCACCCACCGTTCAATTCTAGCGAATGGTGTTGAAAACAAAATACATGAAAGGAAGAGGCTCACGAGAAGACAATGTTAGCCTCCTACCCCGAGTTCAGATCGACGGTGATGAAATCGAGGTAGTAGACGAATTCGTGTATCTGGGCTCATTGGTGACCGCCGATAACGACACCAGCAGAGAGATACAAGGGCGCATTATGGCTGGCAATCGTGCCTACTTTGGACTCCGAAGGACGCTGAGATCTAATAAAGTTCGCCGAACTACAAAGTTGACCATCTACAAGACATTAATTAGACCGGTAGTTCTCTACGGCCACGAAACATGGACATTGGTAGTGGAGAACCAACGTGCCCTTGTAGTCTTTGAACGGAAGGTGCTGCGTACCATCTAAGGTGGAGTGCAGATGGAAGAAGGAACGTGGAGGAGGCGAATGAATCACGAATTACATCAGTTTCTGAGAGATTCCCATCGTTCTCATCGTTCACATCGCTAAAATTCACATCGCTGCTGTGTACAACCCTATGTCGCTCAAGATCAACAAAATATAACTAGTCCTATAGGAAATTTTCTAGAGAATCGAATACAGGCTGTTTCAACCACCGCACGGCTCTGTGAAAGGAGATATTGCTGATTTTACTTCACTTCCCCTTGTATTAATGAATAGTTCATAGATATCTTTTTATTTTGTCATATTTTGTTGATCTTGAGGGACTCCGAGCAAAGATATCTATAAATTATTCAATAATACAAGGGGAAGTGGGGTAAAATCAGTCATATCTCTCTTCATAGAACCGTGCGGTGGTTGAAACAACCTGTATTCGATTTTTCAGGAAATTTCACATGGGGTTAGCACTATTTTGTTGATCTTGAGCGACTTCGAGCAAAGATATCTATAAATTATTCAATAACACAAGGGAAGTGGGGTAAAATCAGCCATATCTTCGTTTAAAGAGCCATGCGGTAAGTGAAACAGCTTTTATTCGATTTTCCAGAAATTTCACATGTGGTTAGCATTATTTTGTTGATCTTGAGCGACTCCATGCAAAGATATCATTAAATTATTCAAGAATATAAGGGAAGTGGGGTAAAAATAAGCTCTATAACTCCACAACCATATCCGTGCGGTGATTGAAACCAGTTCCATTCGATTTCCCAGACAATTTCCAAGCGGAAATGGCCTTGTTTACAAGCCGCGCTTAAAAGCGACAAAAGTTACAGATTTTTTCCTTAGTTTCCATCAGTTCTTGCCCACTGTGCAGCGTTTGATTGCAGATTTTGTTTCCGCGCTTTTGTTCCTTAATTTTTGTTGATATCCGTTTCTGTTGACATCGCCGAAGGAAGTCAACAATTCCAATTGTGAGCCCACCAGACATACACGTTGTTCAATTGATCATTGCACGGATTTAATTAACCTCAATTTGTTTACAGTTCTGGTAGCTTATTTATAAGGTATTAGAATCCAAACCAAACAAGCAAAATGTTACATTGTCTTTTTCTGGATTGTATACTACTCTATTCAACACATGATGTAAAAATTTGCACTGGTAAATGTTTCCGGCCATTTTACTACAAAGGTTGAAAAAAACTAGCGCACAAAACTCAAACCGATCTTACCGATTTTTTTTTCTAAGTCCGCGTAAACAAGCTCCTTCGGCTCATGTTAATCAAAAACACATAAATGAGTTTCATAAACTCCAGATCACGAACAGGTACATTTGATTGTCTATCTGGAGCCCGATCTGACTACACGATGCTCAGCACTAGATCAAATGACGTGATCTGCGTCCTGATAACCTTCTCCACATTCATAGAGATTACTGTCACTCAGCCCAACACAGCGTTTAAAAAATAGTAATTGGACATGAGGCGAGACATCACCCGAATGAAGTTTCGACCCACATCCATCCCCCAAAACCAAGATTTCTCCGACACCTCAGGGATCAAAGAATATTACCACCGCCAAAAAATTCTTTTTCTCCATTTCAGCTAACCAAGTTTTGATGCACTTGTATAATTTATTCGCTGGGGCCTGGTGCATCAGTTGGTTCGTGTTTTCGTTGGTTCCGGATGCACTAAATCTGCTGATGTTGAGGTGTCGGATGACAACCACCCAAACTTGTAGATTTCGTCTTCTCGTCGCTGCTTCCAGAACCTTGAATCCATAGGACGAAGATGATAATGGTGGTGATGATGACTACCACAAATGCGCATTAATGCATAATTTGAAGCGTCTGTAGTAAGTAAAATCTGGAACTGGTTTGAATTTTCTTGCAACGGTCAAAGCTGAAACGAATTCGTGGGTCTGACTGATAGTTTCTTCTTTGCGTAGTTGTTTCGTCAACGGTTCTGCAATTTTTGCTTTAATAAATTGTCTTATAGAAGCCTACATCTACACTACACCTAGGAAGGCTTATAAATACTTCTCGTTTCTAGATAGGCTCTTGGATTGCTGTGATCTTTTCAAGGTTTGGTTTCACTTCTTCGGCTGTAACCACGTGTTCTTAAAATGCAGGATTCGTACTTTTGAATTAGTATTTTGAAATTGAATTTCAGAAGAGAATATAGAATCTTTGAAAGATTTACTAGGCGGAGACTGGTAGAGTCACGCCTACATGTTCTTTGTGGATGTTATCTATCATTCTTTGGAACGCAGGCGTATTTTTGAACCCAAATTTCATCCGTTAAAATTCGTATTGTCTACCTTCTGAAAGCTGTTTTTGGATATCATTTGCGCTAACCTTGATTTGGTGGAAACAGGAATTTTATACGGCAACTGGACGAGGAAAGGTGGCAGATACTTTCAAGCACATTAAACTGTCAAAGTTTTCGAATACATATCTGGTGTGGCAGGTCATCTGTACCTGTGCCTTGAAGAGCAACGTTTAAATTGCAACTGGAACCGTCAACCAGTATGCTGCCAACAACGTTCAAGTGGTGCCCAAGGACAAGAACCCTCCCAACACGCCGGAGCCCCGCCCAATCGAACAATATTGGGCCATCGTCAAGCGGAACCTTAAGAAGACTCAAAAGGCTGTTGTGAGCGAGAAACAGTTCAAGGCAAACTGGCGTTCTGCAGCGAAAAAAGTGGACAAGGAGACTGTACAAAATATTATGGCAGGTGTTAAACGAAAGACCCGGTAATTCGCATTCGGTAAAAAGGAAGCTTAGCTAAATATTTCTCCTGTATTCTGTATTAACTGAACTTGAAAAAGAAAACGAATTTGGCTTATTAGTAAAAACTTTGATCGGCTCACACACATTACTGTTTGACCAAATTTTGATCGGAACACCCTTTAGGATGTCAGTAATGTTGGGAATTGGGTCTCGATCGTCGGTTATTTTATGATTTAACTACTTTTCAAAAGCCAAATTATACCTTGGTCCAACATCTTTCCGATTTGTCGTTGAACCTCCTTCTTTTGGAAAAAAAGGGTATCAATACGACTTCGTGTATACAGGTAGATCATCCTTCGCTTTGGTGCTGTATAGCACTGGTAAAAGTCAATTTCCCATCGTCGCTCGGTGGGTGAGACGTTTGGTATATGGACGTTTGGCTGAAAATTGGCTATATGCATAAATGTATTTAAGAGAAAAGGAAATAAGAATCTAAAATATATGTTCAAACGCATTAGATCTAAAAAGGGAAATAAGGAACTGAGAAAACATTCTCGAGCGCATTAGATAGCATCTCATTTACACTTAGAGTTTATCAATATGTGTGCGCATTTGCAGTAATAAGCATTCTAATTAAATTTCAACAATCTTAATTCACTAAAAAAAGAAATTTTTATGTTCATGTATTTGCCCATTAGCCCATACATATGAGAAGTATGACTATGTTTTGATAAAATCGTAGACCCCTTATTTTAGGTCGAAATATGTATTGTGTTAAGCAGCTAGACAGAATGGGTAATTTTATAATTTTGAAGAATTATGCAGTTCCTCCGAAAGATACCTTCTAATGATTCTTTGCACATGGGCCTTTTATGACGATACATATTCCTGTATTCGAAAACAAACTTCTGATTCTAGCGCTTGCCCCGTATAAAACTCTAATGTGAGATTTTTCCTTCTTTCAAACATGAGTTCTTTGGAGTTTTCACTGATCAAACAAATGCAATTCTCATGATCTCATGCATTCCAATTTTAGAAATTTTTAAACGACTGCTGAATTATGTGAGAAACAAATATTTGATAATTTTGAGCTTAAATAAAATTGCATATTTCTTATTTTACTTTTGAGACGTTGTTTGGAATCAAATGATTAAAAAATATTTGACTAAAAACGGCTTCGAACCCTAAAATTACTTGGCATGGCATTAGATCTAAAAAGGGAAATAAGGAACTGAGAAAACATTCTCGAAGCGCATTAGATAGCATCTCATTTACACTTAGAGTTTATCAATATGTGTGCGCATTTGCAGTAATAAGCATTCTAATTAAATTTCAACAATATTAATTCACTAAAAAAAGAAATTTTTATGTTCATGTATTTGCCCATTAGCCCATACATATGAGAAGTATGACTATGTTTTGATAAAATCGTAGACCCCTTATTTTAGGTCGAAATATGTATTGTGTTAAGCAGCTAGACAGAATGGGTAATTTTATAATTTTGAAGAAATATGCAGTTCCTCCGAAAGATACCTTCTTATGATTCTTTGCACATGGGCCTTTTATGACGATACATATTCCTGTATTCGAAAGCAAACTTCTGATTCTAGCGCTTGCCCCGTATAAAACTCTAATGTGAGATTTTTCCTTCTTTCAAACATGAGTTCTTTGGAGTTTCACTGATCAAACAAATGCAATTCTCATGATCTCATGCATTCCAATTTTAGAAATTTTTAAACGACTGCTGAATTATGTGAGAAACAAATATTTGATAATTTTGAGCTTAAATAAAATTGCATATTTCTTATTTTACTTTTGAGACGTTGTTTGGAATCAAATGATTAAAAAATATTTGACTAAACGGCTTCGAACCCTAAAATTATTTGGCATGGCATTTCACAGTAGAATCTGATTTTCAATTTCGACTTTTCTCCGATGAGTTATTTGTCCTTTTGAACAGAATGCAAATTAAGCTGAAAATATACATTTCAGCCTAAAATTGAAGTTTTGGAGCAAAATTGTCTTTTTTTGGCGTGAATGAAAACTAGAGTGGTCCTAATTTTCAGAAAAATCGAAAATCTAAATTTTTATTTGCAGAATTAAAGGCATACGTTATTCGGAAATGTTGAAGAATGAATAATTTCAAGCAACTTTGTTTGTTTAATTTTTTCTGTACCTTTTGATATGATCAAATTAGAGCATTTGTCCTACGTAGTTTAGGATGTCCCTATACAAATCAGTTATTTTGCTGTAACTTTTTTATTTTAAATTTTTCAGCAAAATTGTCCTACAATTTATTCAAGAACAATAAAAGTTACAACTTTTGGTGTGCTGAAATTGTTGCTATCGTATGTCAAACTAAAGTTATTATGGTTTTTGTAAACAAAATAGGCTTTTCTCAAATATTGGTTTTTCTAGTTGGGGTAAACCAAAAAAAATATTTCTTAACAGCATTTGAAAGGATTGTTATTATTGCATATTATGTCTGAAGACTGGAGATAGGTTTTTTTTTAAATTGAGCAAAACTTATTTGAAAAGAACGTAATTGTACCGCTAACGGTAAGAGACATCGGCAACATTTGCACGTCAAAACGTTTATCATTTCAAGTTATAAAAATCATGTGAAGTTGACAACGTTGTTGGCGAATTTGAACTTAAAAAGTTATAGCAAAGAACTGTTTTTTCTGTAGGGATACCCTAAAGGCAGCATAATTAATCATCAATTAAAAGAGAGATTTGAGCAATAAAAATGAAAAAAGTTGCCATCAAATTATTGAGTTCTGTACCAACAAATAATGTGATCAGCATTAAAAAATTAGGAATGAGCAATAAAGATGAGAAGAGATCTTCAGGATAATCTAATTGTGACCGGTAAATCTATCAAATAACAAGCAGCTATTGGTATATGTGCAATTAAATATGGCATTTCCGCCAAATTATGTAATTTGCACTAAACTATTCGCATATGTGTCTTTAATTTTGTTGGATTTTCCCATAAACAGTAAAATGAGCAATGGATAAATAAATATCCATTGACTCAATTTTACTGTTTTTATGGGAAAATCTAACAAAATTAAAAGACATATGCGAATAGTTTAGTGCTCAAATTACTAATTTGGCGGAAATACTGCCATATTTAATTGCACATATACTAGTAGCTGTTGCTTTATTTGACAGATTTACCGGTCACAATTAGATTATCCGAAGATCTTTCTCATCTTTATTGCTCATTCCTAATTTTTATTGCTGATCACACGTATTTGTTGGCACAGGCATAATTTAGTGGCACTTTTTCATTCTTGGTGCTTTTTCTGGATTACTAAGTGCAGGTAAGTATTTTAGCCATACCCTAAATTATCTAAGGAAAACTATCCTGACGAAAGTTTTTACTTCCGATATTAATGATGGATATTTTCCAAGGGTAAGTCACTGAGAACAGTGTGCCAGCCACGATGTCTTACACACTAGACGAATATGTTTCCTTACAGCGGCACTTCGATTTTCAATCCATACCACATGTGTGGCACACTGAGGCACACTTTTGACAGTTGAGCTTGTAGAACAGTGTGCCAGCCACGATGTCTTACACACTAGACGAATATGTTTCCTTACAGCGGCACTTCGATTTTCAATCCATACCACATGTGTGGCACACTGAGGCACACTTGTAGACAGTTGAGCTTCCTTGCCAATATGCGTTGCCTGGTTGCCAGGCTCAGCAGAAAATAACAATTTGGGCTGTCAACACATCGGCACCTTCGGCACATTAAAGGAACTCCCAAAACATTGCAACGCTTGTTGACATACTCAAAAAAATAGCACAGGAGAAAATTGTGCTGAGCGATCCACCCCTTGGTATTTTTGCTATAGGATTACGCTAGTAAGAATTTGTTGTTGATGTTGATTTATCTGCAAAGATACATTTTCAGCCGAAGTTTAAATTTTTGTAGCAAAATTGTCTTCCACAAAGTTGTTCCTAATAACAAAGCGCTTTTTTGTCGTGAATGAAAACTAGGGTGGTCCTTATTTTCAGAGAAATCTAAAATCTAACTTTTTTATTTACAGAAATAAAGACATATTTTTTTCGGAAAAGTTGTAGGATAAATAATTTTAAGCAACTTTGATGATGAAATTTTTTTGTACCTTTTGATATGGCCGAATTAGAGCATTTTTTCTCAGAAAAATCCAGCTTCAAAATGACAGACGATTATCAAAACACGGTGAGAGATAATATGACCAAACAAATGGGAAAACTATATGAGAACTTCACAAAGTCGGCCAAACGTCCATTTGGCCAAACATCCGTATGCCAAACGTCTTTAAGCTAAACGGGGTATCATCGCTATAAAGGATTTCAGGAAAGTT
>JASCZW010011563.1:0-31570 GCA_034211315.2 Aedes japonicus
ATATAGGAATAAGACGTATTGTGCGATAGTTTTGTAACTATTATTCTCATCATTCAATAGGCCATTATCAAAAAAAATAGTTTGAAAAAGGAAAGTTTCCACCGTTTCCTGCCGTGCATCGCGATTCAGCGCCTTTTGGTCTTTGAACGTGTGTGGACTTCAGGGTTTTCGGCATCTTTCACGAATGTTTTGCGTAAATGCCACATCTCGAACTGAACTGTTTGAATTCATCTTGAAAACTTTAACTACCCGCTTGTGATCCTTTATACTATACGGAGATTCATTTCCGCCGCCCTTTTTTCCGATTGATGGTCAAACGTTCATTTTTAAAACCGATTTAAAACAAGAGTTATCGTAGATTGTACCATTCCCATCCTTCCTGCTGATGGCACGATGTGAAGGATTTGGGCTTTGGAGATTTTTTTTACGCCACACGGAAAAAAATGACGAGAGATTGAAATAACAATCTCGATAGTTGATACCTATGATAAACACACTTTTGTTTCAAACACAAAATATATTTAGCTCAACACACTGTTGTTTTTCTGACTCTATCTACAAAAAGATTGCACTGCTAATAAAGTAACTAATACAGTATAAACAATGATAATTTCAGTAGAAAATACCCAATTGGTTAAAAAGATACAGTTATTGATACAATTTGATTACATACAAACTTTAGGAAGGTTAAAACTGCGCGCCTCATGATGAAACTTGCAACAAAAATATAAGAAGAAGTTTAAAACAAACATCCAGAGTATAGACACTGTATATAGACCGGACAACGCAAAAATCATACAATCTGCCAACCCAGAAAAATGTCATAAATTTGAGCAATTGATCTGGCACCACTTGTATTTGTACAAACTTGAAGTAAACAGCGCAATAGGCTAAAAAAAATGATTCGGTTTCGATGTTGGTAGTTTGTTTTGATTCCGTTTGAAGATATTCATTAAAAAGCATAGTGAACAGAGCCGTGTAAAAAATTATTTTTTTGGAGCAAAATTGTGGCAATAACTCGCGATGTGAAGTGAATTCTGTGGGTTTCTTCCGCTTTCCAAAGAAAGATAATATAAGGCAGAAATGGCTTGCATTCTTCGGCCTTTCAGCAGATTTTCAGATTCTAGGGAGCCATAGGCTGTGCAGTGTAAATACAAAATACTATAATTTGTTTTCTCCATTACTGATTATAACCAATGTATCCAGTTACATTTTAAATACTTACATATACTGAATACGGAAATAGAAAATCCCTTATTTGTTCATAATTGGCTATTATCAAAACAATACTTGATCACAATACTTGCTCCTTTAAAGTGAATCAAAAGTTGACAGTCCGTTTGGCTGCATTTTTTGACAGGTCGTTTGGCTGCATAAGTTGTCCGGTCTACATACAGTGTCTATAATCCAGAGCTGACCATTAGGGCATCGTCAACGGTGGTACAGATCGTGGATGTGATTTATTTTTTGGACCAAACGCAAAAACATCGCTGCACCGGTGTTGTAAATTTTGTTTTATGCCGGACCTATTTTGCATCATTTTAAATCTTGGAGCAATTTGGAATAAGAATAATATCGTTCCAAAACACCAGTCGCTGCTTAATAATACCAATTAATAAGTAAAATTTCAGCTGTTGAGCCGAAAAGTGCCGTGTTTGGTGCGGGTAATGCTGGTGCCGGACAGAAAGTGGTGTTGCCCGCCTCGGATGCTGATAATTACCTGAAGTTGCTCCCAGTGCTACCAAGGTAACCAATAAGCATTAGCATATGCTGTACCTCAACCCTAAGTCTGCATTTCAGATGCTACAAGCATTATATTAGCATTATATTAACATTACATCAGCATCTTGAATGCTATCTGTTGCATAGCTGCATTTCAAATGCTATTTAAATGCTTTTAGCCTGTAATAAGCATTTCGAATGCAAAGTGGCTTTAATGAAGCATTATCATAGCATTGCAGTAAAGCAACCGTATATTTAAGGCGACTTAAATGCTTTATAAGCTGCCGTTTAACACTTTGGAACTGCTTATTGGTTACCTGGGTAGCTTTTCGTTTCATCCCCGAATTACGAATGGTTCTCTGCATTTTCCGGAAAACACTGACTAGTTCGAAATGAGGAAGCTCCCGGAAATGTGACTGTTCTGGATTTAACGTCAATTTGGTGGCAAATTCCGATTCCGAGTGTATTCCGATTGCTCGGCAAAGAAAACTAATTGAGTCTTCAAAGTGAACAAACGGTTTATTGAGTTATTGGTCATGATTAGCACACGAAAATAACTCATACAGATAAATTTTAGAGAAACCTGTTGTATAGACATTTTCGGCAGGTTAGCTGGGGATCTGGATATTCAGGCTTATCTTATAGGGAAAAGTTTTGATAAGCTACTATGGCAGTTTTGATAAGCTTTCTGGAGTAAACAGATGATACCTTGAAGATAGATTCAAAAATCTTTGATATTTTCAAAAAATCGTTTTTAAATATAGTATTGAAATTGCATATTCTACAGCTTCTAGACAATCGTGGCACTTTTCAGCAGTTGCGTGAATTTATCGTAGCTCACACACTTAGACTTTCTTACAGAAATCTATAAAACTTTATCGAATTCTCAATAGCTAAACGTTCGGCAAAGGGCTATTTCCATAAATCACGTAGACTTTTCGTGGGGGGGGGATTTGACCAAAGTTCACGTTCCATACAAAATTTTAAAAAAATGGTAAGGAGAAAAGTCTACGAGGGGGGGGGGGAGATAGTCAAAACATTTCAAAAATCTTTAATATTTTTTACTTTTCCGCATATTTTTCAATAACAAATTCATTACATTGCGGAAACAGATGTGTTGAGGTTTTTAATTTTTAAATACCTGTTTACATGGCGGTGTAGACCGGCAACGTCACTGGGCACTTTGGCATCGGCTAAAAGAGAAGATTATTTCAGGCTGCAACAAAAACTCATGATTATAAATTGGTTTATTTTACTTACGGAAGATACTGACTATCCTGTCAGCGTGTTCATTTAATTTGTGTAGGAAACTGTCCATTTTAGCACTGTTTTGACTCGATTTTTTCCACTTTCCTTCCTGAGCGTCAACCACTTCTGAACTATTTTGCTTCTAATTTGTTAACAGAAGTTCGGTGAAAAATCACAGATTTATGGTAATTTGACTGCAGTTACAGATTTCTCGGTACTTTTTTTAAAGAACTTTTCGGTATTTTTTTCCCATTTACAGTTTTTCGGTAATTTTGCAAAATTTTATTCTTTTACCGAAAATTCTGTATTTTCATTTTACAGATTGACTTCGGTGATTTTTTTAACAGAATTCTGTAAAAAAAAATCTAAGTGTGTATACAAGCTTGCAGAAACTGAACGAACTCATTTAAAATTATTTTCTGAATTACTAAAGACTGTATTCAATTAAATTTCGACACACGCAATTGTTCGTAACTTTTTAGCGTGTGGGTAAAAATTATTGATATTTTAACTGAATGTATTTCATTGAGTTGTGTCAATTGTGTAATGAGTTTCGTGAAAATCGGTCGAGTGATTTCAGTGATGGCTTCGAATGAAGAAATAGTGCGCCAACAAATTTTGGGCACTCACTTTGAAAACCCAAACGCTTCTCATCGATGAACCGGAAAACGGCTCGGAATCGCACATTCAACCGTATCTCATGTGATCAAAACGTTCAAGGACCGTAAGACAACCAAGCGGAAAAATGGTAGTGGCAAAAAACGTGGCAAATCAAATCCGGAGAAGGCCAGGATAGTATTGAACCAATTTAAGCGTTATCCCAACATTTCGATCAGGGGTGTTGCGAAAAAGGCGAAAGTTTCTTGTTTTGTGCTGAAAACAATGAAACGTTCTGAATTACATGTGAACAAGGTCCAGAGGGCACCGAACCGGAGCGATAAACAGAACTCGGTGGCCAAAACTCGTGCAAGAGAACTGTACAGGGGGTGGCTCACAAAACCGTTCTGCATTGTGATGGACGATGAGGCCTACATTAAAGCCGACACCAAACAAATGCCAGGACAGGAACACTACGTCACCACCTCTAAGTAGGCCGTTCCGGAGAGTGTACGGAAGAAGAAACTGTCGAAATTCGCCAAAAAATTCATTGTCTGGCAAGCGATCTGCGGATGTGGCAAAATGAGTCAGCCCTTCATCACCTCTGGGACCGTCAACGGACAAAGCTACAAGGACGAATGCCTCCAAAAACGACTTCTGCCCTTCTTGAGATCTCACGATGGCCCGACACTGTTTTGGCCGGATTTGGCATCTTGCCACTATGTCCGGCCCGTCTTAGACTGGTACAAAGATAATAATGTAGTTTTTGTACCAAAAGACGTCAACCCTCCAAACACTCCGGAACTTCACCCAATTGAAAAATGTTGGGCAATCATGAAGGCAAAGCTCGTTAAAACTCCAAAACTGATAGAAAATGAACTTGAACTAAAGAAAGTGTGGATAAAAGTAAGTAAGCAAGTCGGTCCTATCATTGCCTGAGATTTGATGAGAGGGGTCAAGGCAAAGGTGCGGGCATTTGGGTTGGGAGAAGAGGTTCAATAAACCAATCATGTCAAAACATAACCATTTAGTAGTACTTTATTTCCAGAAAGTTTGAAAAGAATCGGGCTCAAGGAAATTTTTTGGTGACCTATTTTGTGTGTCAAAATTTCATCGAATACAGTCTTTATGAACTTTGGAACTGAATTACTATGAACATGACAGAAGTTGATTGGGCTTAACTGAAGTTGAAAAAACTTTTTGGAAATTTAAAGAGAATCATGAAGTTGAAGTAATCATGAGTAGAGAAGTGGCGGAACTTCAGAGAAGTCCATTGAATTACCGAAAAAATTTCAACGTTTCTGAAAACTGGTTTGAACTTTCAAAAAGTTTGCTGATCACCCATGGAATACTATAGAAACAACTTTCTGGAAGCAAACAGGTGACAGGTGTGGGTGGGTTTAACAACAAGAAATACAACACCGGGGCGGGGGCAAAGTTGGTCTATTTAAGTTTGTTCTATTTAAGTTTGGCAGATGCAAATCAAGTATAAAGTTGTTCCTAAAATAGACCAGAGCTGAAGATGCCCTAAGGAGCGCTGTTGTAAAATGATCAGTGCGTCCAGATTCTAAGTGACTTAAGCTTTGATGTTGTGTAGGAATTCAAATTAACAATTTTAAACATAAACAACTCTTCTAAAATAAGAAGACAGGTTAACCGCTTAGGCCATCAATCAGAAAAATTGAAAGGAATATTCCGTTGACAGTACATTTCCTGCGATATGATCTTAAATGCAGGCTTAATTGACTGTATCCATTACGTCTGATCTTCAGTTTAAGCTATGTTCACCATGCAAAACATCCTACATAAACAATAAAGCAAATGACCATGCACACAGTAGCTGAAAGATAACATTTTCCTTAAAAATAGAATGCAATCTGCCTTATCCCTGAAGACCTTGTTGGAATCAATCACTTTCACGAGACAACTCCCTAGCAAGCACGTGCAAAGAAGCCTCGCGAACAATTTGATCGACGGCAATTTAATGTAGATCAAACCGTATTGTTCTCTCGTACGCCCTATCTTATCGTGTTTGCTGTAGGCCTTGTAGAGTCACGGTTTCTCAATGTGACGCCACAGTTTTTGGCGAACACGATAATCAGTCGATTTTTCGCCACCCAATCGAGTATATTACGAAAAATGATGAGCTGTCAGGCGATAAGCAACTGGTTGAATTTTTGACTAACGGTTTCATTCCATTTTCCTTCCTGCAGTGAGCAAGTCGACATCGATTCTGACGACAGATCTGCATTCAAAGATAAGCCACAACAGACGCAACTACAGCATCTTGCCATACCACAGACAGATGGAGAATCAAGCCAACTGATACCGAAAGCTGCAACCTTTGCCGCAATGCCTGTCAAGTATAGTCACCATGGATCGGCAACAATCTTAGATCAGATTCCAGAGGATGTGCAACCTACAACGAAGACTACATCAACCACACACACCAACGGTAATACGCCACGAAGGTCTTCGATAGTGATGCAGGACATCCTATCGACACACAGGCCTTCAGCAATCATGTCTGCCCTGCGAAGAGGTTCGCTGGCTTGGCTGCCGGGTAAAAGTAGAAGTGCACACCATGGACAAGACACTGAGTCCAACATGGGAAGCAAGGCATCGCTCAGCCAGATTCCTCATGGAGTTGGCGCCCACTGTGATCTAGCCATTGAGTCTCGACGAAAAAATCGACGAATCGGAGAGTAGGTAACACGTATGGAGAGAGAATCGTTTATTTTATCGACTGATTGTTACTTTTGCTTTCAGTGATGCTTTGAGTACAGCTCTCTCAGCGCTTTATGCTAAGGTTATTGTAATTCTTGGGATTGCATTGCCCGTTACGGAGATACTGTCGTCTCAGATACCAGCGAACGTTTATCAAGGTTTCTACTTGTACCTCTACACCGTAAGCATCCTGTTTGTGATTTTCGTATACGCATCAAACATGAGACGACGGGCAGTCATGACTTTGATCAAGACCTATCGTAAGAAATTGCAATTATCGCTTATCAATCTATGATTTTAAATTGAATTATTTGTTCGCAGATGAAAAAACCAACACATTTCCGGCGAAGAAGCGTGTTCCCCACTTTGGCAGTTTCTATTTGCGAGTTGGTGCGATTGCATTCGGCATAGGAACAATGGTTTATTCAGGACTTGAATTTGGGCAGTACTTTGAGCTAAATGCGTCTCCAGGCTGTTCAAGCATCTACATAGCGCTGACACCAGTGGCACGGATGATTCTGTCCATAGTACAGATGCAGTTCATATTTTTGAACACCTCAGAGTTGGATATGGCGCGCCACAAGGTGTTCGCCCGTTTCGGCCTCATGCATATGATTGCAACGAATCTCTGCGAATGGTTGTACATTCTGGTTGAGGAAACAAAGCACGAAATTCATCATCTAGCTCATACACACCATCACACCAAAGTCGGTAAGTTGTCAAATCTAATCTACTCTATGTAAATACAACAATTCCACCTTCTGCAGTATCGGCCATCATCAACACGACGGCTTCAACGATTGCGTCTTCGACGAACGACGACAGTTCTGAAGAAGATGGCAACTTTTTGCTAGATATTGCCTTCCAGAACCGATCCAAGCGAGCTGCAAGTGACGATGTCGTCGAATACATCGACTGTCAACGGACTAACATCATGGGAACACTGGTCCAGAACGCGTCCCCATTTCTGTTCCCCTGTACTATAGAATACTCGCTTATTTGCGCTGTGATTCTTTACGAAATGTGGAAAAAGGTTAAAACTATAGCCGAAATCGATCGGACTCGAAGAAATTCGCAGAAGGCTCACACTACAGGACACACGAAAAGTGCTCATCACTTCTCGGTAGACTGTTCTCGAGCTCATCGCGGAATGTTTGGCGGAATCATCATCACCGTTCTGACCATCATCTGTCTGATTATGTACTTTGTACTACATGACGAGCCCGGATATGAGTACTTCGCCCTTCAGGAGGTCACCATCGCCGAAACTATATTGTATACGATTACGGCAGCCGGTGTGGTTATGGCTATGCTTAAGATGAGAGATCTCAAGTACTGCAAGAAGCACAACGACAAGCATGCAAGTTCAGTAAGTCTTGATTGTACACTGCTGGTCTTGGCGCAGACAGGAGTCTACGTCTACGGAATGTTCAGCATTGTCGGTAGCTACTTCTCGATCAAGCAAGGAATCTACGGTGCTCGTGAAGGACTGATAGCCGAAATATTCAGTTTGGTGCAGACGTCTATGCAAACGCTGTTCATTCTCAATGCAGTTTGGCGAAAATGTCGCGGTGCTCAACAAATTCGAACGAAGCCAGGAAGAGAGATAGTGACTTTTCTGCTAGTGGCCAATATGGCCATGTGGTTCATCAATACCCTGGTTAAGGGAAGAGCTAGTTTCAGGCCGACTCATTTGGACTTTTTCGGCACCTGGGCATGGACGGTCATTACGCACGTCTCGATGCCATTGGCAATATTTTATCGCTTTCATTCGACAATCTGCCTTTTCGAGGTATGGAAATCAACTTACAAAGTTAAGGGTGGCGAACATCATTAGAGTATGATTTTTTTTCTGCTAAGTATTACTGATATGTGATATGTTTTGTACATTTTCGTAAAGCCAACCAGTGATTGTGTGTAGCCGAGATTATTTTATTTATTCACACCATAAATATATGAATAATATTTGATTTAGGAGCGGCGTGATTGTCTTTAATTTTGATGACAGAAAAATCAAAGGAAGGTATATTATCTTAAGCCGTGATTGTACTCAGTAAACATAACGTTAAAAGTGATTACTCTAGTGGACATGTGGGAAAGTGAAATTAGAATCTTTAGGTGTTAGCAAAACCGTAATTAGCAAGTAAAACAGGCATCACTGCCATACCACAAAAGATCAGCACATATCAAGCTGAACAATGCATTAGGTCCTTAGTAACATTGAGAGATTCTCTTCGTCGACTTTTTCTTTGATAAACAGCTTGTCTTTTGAACGATTTGCTGATGTTTTCGACGTATTGGATCCTTAATTACACTTTACACTACCGTACTGTATGTTGAAAATACTTGAACATGTTTTTACATAGCCATAGGAATGTAAAGAGAAAGTCGACAAAGAGAGTCTCCCAATGTTACTTAGGACCTAATGCATTGTTTAGCTTGATATAGAGAATGCTATGAAAAATAAAAAATACAGAGGGAGAGGGTGAAATAATCCCAAACGGCAAGCTATCTTAACTCAGTTTTGAATCGTTTTTGACTCACTTTCGTCATTAGTGGAGTCACTCAAATTTGAGTAAATGTAACTGGTATTGACAAGTCGACAAATCAAAAACGTCGACACAAATCAGATGGGTGTTTTTGATTTGTTGACTTGCCAATCCCAGTTACATTTACTCACATTTTTGACGAAAAAGTCAGTCACTCAACTCCATTTTTGACGAAAGTGATTAAAAAACGACTCAAAACTGGGTTAAAATGACTGGCCGTGTACCCGAATTTAGAAAATGTGAGTAATGAGAGTGTATGCATGTGTGTATCGGGTGCTAAGCAGGGTTGCCACATGCACAAGTTTATCTAGATTGACACAGATTTTTTTTATATTTTCATACAGATATCTGTACGTAAAGATTACAGATTTTTTAGATAAATCAAGATTTTTAAGACTGCTTGCCCACTCCAAACGTTCAAATATTTAATATATGTACACACTTAGAAAATTTTACAGTATTCGGTAATTTTTTACCGAACTTTCAACAGCTGAACAGTTCGGCAATCCGATTTAATGGATTTCGGTAAAATTTGACAAGTTTCGGTAATTTTTTTACCGGAATACTGTAAAATTTCACCGAAATCCGATAAATCGGATTACCGAACGTTTAGCTGTTGAAAGTTCGGTAAAAAATTACCGAATACTGTAAAATTTTTCTAAGTGTGTACATTTCAAGATCCAACTTTTTCCGAATTCTAATTTAGTTGTGCTGTTTTAGGCCCATAAGCAAAAGATAACAATTGACATTGATACCAACAATCAATAGGAAACTAGCGATTTAAAATTGGCTCACTGTTGTATAAATCCTTGGTCCCAAGTGCACCTGACATCTTGCACCTCGCAATAGATTCTTCCGGTTTTATGTAAAAGGATCTTTGTATCGTTATTACGTGTCTATAGCTATTCTTCCGGAGTCTGTTGGCATTCTTCTAGGGATGCTTTCAGGAGTTTCTTCTGGCATCTCATCGGCAGTATTCCAAAACATTCTTGTGCTGCTTTTTTTGAGGACTCAGTTATGTTAGTCTAAATGATTCTTTAGAGGACACCTGAAAGAACTATACAAAAACTATAAGATAAGATAAGAAGTAATTCATGGAGAAGATCCTGATTTGTTGGAGCAATCTTAGAAGAATGTTTTGCATGAACTCCATAACCTTGTATATTTAATTCTGAATTTCAAAAAATCCGCAAGCGGCTTTGTAAAAAAAAATTGTTATTTTGTCTAAGATGTTCGAAGGAATTTTAGCAATAAAGGTTGTACGGTATCAAATTGCACCACTTTTATGTGGCTGTAACTTTTCACCCGTTGAGTACTTTTAGGTGGAGTTAGTTCAATGTGTATTTGTTTACGCTGTGTAAGTTTCACTAGCAGATGTGCAATCTTTGCGAGGACGGAGTCGTAAGAACAACAGCGGCGCGAAGAAATTTTGCACATGTACCTCGAAAATCCGGATCTTTCTCATCGTGCCATCAGCAGGAAGCTGGGAATGGTACATTCTACGGTGTCTCGTGTTTTAAATCGATACCACGAACGTTAGATCATCGATCAAGATGAATGCCAACAGTTCAGTTCGAGAAGTGGCGAAGAAATTGACATTTAACCAAAACTTTCGTGCAAGATACTAAACAACGTGAAGGCAGAATACGGTCGGTAAAACACGTGCACGGAAGCTCTACACCCAGAAGTTGACGAAACCATATTGCCTCGTTATGGATGATGAGACGTATGTAAAAACAAACCTCAGGCAGCTTCCGGGGCTCCAGTTTTTCATCATAAATTCGATGTCCCTGAGGACGTTATAAAGCAGAAGATGTCAAAGTTTGCCAAAAAAATATATGATTTGGCAAGCAACTCGCTCGTGTGGAAAGCGAAGCACCCCATTCGTGACAACTGCAACGGTTAATGGGCAGGTGTACCTAAAGGAATGCCTCCAAAAGCGTCTACTTCCTCTTCTGAGGATGGTCCTACGATTTTCTGGCCGGATATAGTCTCGTACCATTACTCGAAAGAGGTTTTGGAGTGGTACAAGGCTAAGGAGGTCAATTTCGTGCCGAAGCATCTCAACCCCCCGAACGCACCGGAACTGCGGCCAATTGAAATTTACTGGGCCATCATGAAGAAGGCACCTCGGAAGCATCCTAAGAAAGTGAAATCGGAGGAAGATATGAAGAAAAAATGGATTGCCTCGCATAAAAAAAGGTGGTTCGTACTGGACCTTATGAGTAGTGCAAAGAAGAAGGTTCGTGCATTTGGATATGGAACTGAAATTGAATAAAACAAACACGAGAAAATATGCATAAAAAGTTTCATTTTACTCCCTGAAAGTTTGAAGATTATTGGTTGGACGGGTGAATTTTGCCGAATATTTTTGTGTGTCGCAATTTGATTCCGTACACCCTTTAGTGCAAATAAATCAATAAATTAATATAATTAAATTTAGTGAATTATATAATTAAATTTAGTGAAATAATCCAATACACAAGGGAACGTCCATTAATTATGTCACGCAAAAAGGGACTTTTTATATGTATAAAAATCCTGCCTTAAAAATCCCCATATGCCAAGTTTGGTTCCATTTACTTGATTGATTTTCGAGTTATGCAGAAATTTGTGTTTCATTTGTATGAGAGCCCCCTCCCCTTCCCTTTCAGAAGAGAGAGGGGTCTTGAACCACATGCCAAATTTGGTTCCATTTGCTTGATTAGTTCTCAAGTTATGCAAAAGTTTATATTTCATTAATATGGGAGCCTCCTCAACACTTTCAGAGGGCAGCGGGGCTTAGGCGTAGCGAGAGGGGGGCAGAGGCCCCCCCCCCTAACTTTTGAATCAATTTTTATAATTTTAGTGTTTGCTGAAATTTTTTAACTAGAAATGAGGAGGAAAAATTAGAATTTTCCATTTAATTCCAACTACCTTTGCTTATCTTGACATATACGCGTATTTCGTCTACAATGTGCAGACTTTTTCAGAGTCGTGTACTAATAACTCGACTAGTCAAGCAAAGGTAGTTGGAATTAAATGGAAAATACTAATTTTACTTCTCAATTCTAGTTACAGGTATTCCACTAAACAGCTCAAACTCTCTAGGATTCAATTTTTTATTATTTAGTGTAAATGTTTGATAGATTGCCCCTTGGCCTCTATGAAAAAGCGCAAAGCTGCCTCGATTTTGTGACTAAATGTAGCAAAAAAGTGCAAAAAGCGGACATCCATGAGAGTTTTCTTTAAAGAATAAATTTTTTCTAACACATGATATTCTACTGGCGAGACGAAACGACTAATATCCCAGTTTCAGAGCAGTTGTTTTATCCTATTCTAAGATTTTATCCGTTGCTATGAGCATGAGTAAGAGAATGAACATCATTAACCACCCGAGGCTGCTACTCCGTTGTTGCCAGATGAGCTGTTATTACACAGAGAACCAACTTGGGACTAGCATATAGTACATTCTCAATGTGAAAAAATCTGGTGATCTCAAACTAAAGCAATTACCAGCGCCTGCCTCGTCCGAATGCAGGTCAAATAAGGAAAGGAAATTTCACAAGAAGGGATACAACAACGCGATCCTAAGTTAAACTTGCGATTATATCATAGATATAACCCACCTCTATTTTTTAAATAATAATACCTATTTCTGGATTTGAACACATATTTAGTGGTTTGCATGCTCCAGTATATGGTGGTACGGCGAGCATTACAAACCAGTATTATGGATCACAACTAATTGTGATCCCCACCACCGGGCCACCAGCCCGGCGAACCCCCACATCTCACCAGGAAGCATTTTTGTTGTTTATTTTCTTTTGTGCTCACTCGATCGCTCACATCGCCGAATTATAGATAACCGAAACAATACGAAACGCGCCATGGCCGATAGCAAAATAGTCCGTAATGAAGCATCGACACAGCCTTTCGCAGCCGATGATCGAAGCAAACTTTTTGTTGTAAACTTTCAATTTTTACAACTGTACCAATCCTATAGAAGCTTCTTAAGAACAATCTATGCGATTCCATTTAAAATTGCGATCTAGGGATTTGATTAAATTAAGATTGTAGACTATGTAGATTCTGGCAACATCTTGCTTCTATTGATGTCCAGGCTAGATTAGCTGGATTGATTAATATTATTTGAGATAACTCAATACAGACGTCATCAAAATTTTGCATATTGACAGGCAATCTGTGAAGACCCCTAGTTGCATATTGATTGTTGCTAGTACCTTATAGTAAGATGCTTAGAGGTGGACCGGAAGATTCGATAAACTTCCTCAAAGATTTTTTTCTGTTTCTTTTTCGGTGTTGCTTTGTCAATATATACACTGAAAATTTATTTTCGTAAATTAGCTTTCACTCGTTTCGTAAAAATGGATTTTGTACATAGAACATATGTCTCGTTAATTGTATGAAACATTCTTAATGCTTGTCATCTGGTGAAATGCTATCATTACACCTTTTTGTATAGTGCACGAAATGAATTTCATGATTCAGATCAACCAATTGCTGCTTCTCTTCATTGCTCATCGGGTGTGGTGGAATCATTGATTTTTTTCTTCAATTACATACTGGGTCGATATAGAAGATCTGTCAGTCAATCATGCAACCACCAGAGTTTCTTTTGTATTGATAACAATATTTTCGTAGTAGTTTATATTGTTATGCGACAGTTATGCGTGTGGCATTGAGTACGAATACAATGAATAAATTTGTTAGCCCTACCTTCGATTTCGTAAAAAAATCAAAATTAAATTTTCAGTGTGGGTGAGAGGGTCGTGGACCAAAAGTACATTTTCAGGACAAACTGTGAACAGACTCGGCGGTTATCCTATACAAAAATCTAACACGACTATAAAGTGAATATTTCAACAGATGACAGTACCCACTTGATTTTACCATGGTTGCTATTTAATGCAATTTTGAAACATGTGGAAAACCTAAGCTAACCTAATTCCTGAATAAGCCTAGAATTGTTGAATCCTGTTACCAAAATTTGACGGGTACTGTTAAGAACTTTGAGTAAGCGTAGAGAAGAGAATCCACGTGTCCTTCAGGCAGATTGTCACAAAGTGAGGGCTCGATTCCTGCTCACGCGGGTGGAACTTGAAAATATCCCTACTCTACTGGTCCACCGAGCGTTGTGTTGTTCGTTGTATAATGTTATGTATTCAGTGTGTGCAACCGCTGGTTGACGCTGGTGTAATTCTTTCTCTCATTCTCTATCTCTCTCTCTCTCTCTAAAAAATATCTTGCCCCACCCTATTTGAAATCCTGGCTACGCCTATGCAGTGGGGTCTAAAATCACCATACTAACATTTCTTACCTACAAAAACCTCTACATGGTGCAGAAATGTTTAACTCATTTGTATGAGAGCCCCCTTTCCAGAGCACAATGCGATATGCACAAGTTCAGGGTTTGGCGTTCCAGGTCAATATCCAGCTCGTCCGACAGGCCACCCTTCAGTTGGGTGGTGGCGATAACTTCTCCGTCCTTCTACAATATTGCGATCTTATTGACGAAGTTTACCTGGACGCTGGACGTAACGAGCTTCTTCACGGACATCAAATGGTCGCGCAACTCTGGGATGTACAGTACTTCCTTCATGTGCAACTGGAATTGTTTGTTGCTGTTGGAGCTCACCGACCGTTTTCGCAACGTTCCTTGGCCACGTTAATAACAATCGGCTGCTTCAGCTTCCGGACCACCGAAAACGCTTCGCTGCCGTTGGTGAGGTGGCCACTGGATCCCGAATCGAGCTTGCAGACAATCTTGCCACTCTTCGACTTGATGTTGCCCGGCTCGCCACAAAACTTACCGCTTTCCGCTGATTGGCCGCCAGCCGTCTTCATCTGCCGGGCCAAATCGTTGAACGCCAGTAGATGAGGTCTCATCTAATCGCCTTCGTTCAGCTTCAGTCGGTTGAGCTGCTTCCGGACCAGGTGTTGCAATCCGATTGACTTGGTTGCGTACGCCGCATCGAGGGCTGCCCACATTTCCTTGGCCGCCGACTTCTCCCGGATGACCTCCAAACATTCGTTGGCCAGGAAACATACTATTAACGCCTTCGCCTTCCGGTCCGCTTCTTCGAACTTGACCTTCTCCGCCGCGACTTCTGGGGCATTCTCTGTCAGATTCTTCAAAACGCCAACCGAATCCAGGTGTATCTTCACCCTGAAGCTCCAATGTTGGAAATCCGGTCCGCCCTTGAACTGCGGAATTCCGCCTGCAGTGTTCGCCGTGGTGCCCATAACCTTTTATAAGTGAAGGTAGGCAGAGCTTGAAATAATAGGTCTTGTTTATTTGAAGAAAGATTTGAAAATAACACTCTTAGTAACTAAGAGGTAGCTAGGGAAGCCTACGGCGATTGCCTACTGTTGACACAAACGGTTGCGCCGGGTTATGTGTGTTTCATTTGCAGCAATCTGTATTCAAACCTTGAACGTTATGCGGGAAGTTATAGGTCCAGCGCCTTAACCACTAGTATATATCCATACTTGTAAACAGGAAAGCTTAAAGGAGTACAACAACAACGCTGTAATACCCCGTTCGCACTACAATCTATATTACGTGATATAGGGAGTCTTGATATCGGCATCTGTGCATCTAATTTTCACTGGAAATAACGTGCATGGCATTTGATATAGGTTGTAGTGCGAACGGGGTGTAAAACAAAATCCATTCAAAATTATGATATTCCACAATAACGATCATAAGTTAAAGCTTACGAAACTCACGAGTAACTCACGTTACTAGTAGGCGAGACCATTTTCTCTTTTCTACATCATTTTTTCCACAATAACATTGGAATCGAGCTAGGACAGGACCTGCCAGCTCAGAGAGAGATGACCTCTAATAAATTTATGATTGCTATGATACGGGGGTCGCTCAAGTGCTGCCAGATATGTTTACACAGTAATCCCATTGAAAATAAAACAATTAAAAACATTTCTTTTGTCCTTCGGGAAATGAACCTGCATTAAACTAAACGTTAATTGATAAGGTTTCATTGAATTTCATTGATGCTTATACTGCAAATTCTGCTGTGGGGAGAAATGTTGAGCAAGAGAATGTTTTCCTCACGTGCGTTCCCAATGCAGGCCTTCATGCACTTTTGGTGAACGATTGGATCTCTCGGGAACCGATGAAAATGGAGACCCGGATGTGACACGTCACTGCGACCACAATTTATCGCTTTGCACTTCATTTCGAACTGATTTAAAATAAACCACTGCAAAAGTGAACTTTTGTTCTAGTTGTCACAAACGAAAAAAGTGAAAAAGGAGTGACTACTAGCAACACCGCCATACCAACAACAAACTGCCTGCTTGTAACATAACTCGACGGAGGCGGTAGAGGTGATTGTCAAAGCGACCAATAGAAAACGGTCTTTTTTGACAGGTTAATGGTCTTGTTTTTGCACTAACAGCTGGCAGGTTCTGTCCTAGGAATCGAGATCCGACCAGCTACTGTCAAAACATGTATTCTGCTATCTGTGCAAGTTCTTAACTACCAAGTTTGATGCTGCGGTTGAAGATTAGCTTGAATTCTTTTTACCATCAAAATTGATGTAATTGTAAGTTTTATTTCACTATCTTATCAGCATACTCCCAAACATAACTATTTCCTATAGGACATACTTAAACATGATTCAGGATCAAATTCTCCATACGCTTCTGCATGGCTTGCAGCTCATCCGACTGTTTCGGATATGCGCCCTTTGATGTGGAACTTATGTCCTTTGGTGTCGTCGACGTCGACGATCTAGCTGTGCTCTGTGCCGCACGTTTTGCTTCGCAATCCTTGCAGTTCCAGTCCACGTTTTCTACGCTTTCATCCACGCCCAAATGATACACTTGAAATGATACCAGTCGCCACAAACATTACAGCACACCATCCGGCTGTGTTCAGAAGAACCACAGAATTTGCATCCATCCTTCACCGTCGCTGATGCTTCGTCTCGCCCATGATCTGTAGATTCCCGGCTCGGAATCTTTACCGCGATTTGAACGTTTCGACATGCCGTAACTTGACAGCTCTCCCCGATCGCACAAACGAAATTTTTAATATGTTGCAAAGCAACTTAAGACTGGTTCCGTATTATAAACCGCTTTATTTCCAATTTGCGGTGATGGGTAGAGCAGGGTTAAAAATGTCCTAACAATAACAATTTGCATATGTTAAACTGGCTCCTCTTTAGTAAGTACAGAGGTAAATACTATAGTCTTATTTCCTTAGTTTTAAGTGTCTGCATGATTTCTTCAATTATTTGTCAGATCTGTATGCTAACAGGTGTGCTGAAATAGTATGTGGGTAGGTTAGGTTAGATATTTAGTTCACAATGTTACAGTATAGTTTTACACGAATTTACCTGCCGTAGCTTTTAAGTATACTATTTAAACTACGCGGGTATTAAATTTAGTGGCGTTTGCCGCACTTCTTTTTGTCTCTCGTCGTGTCGATACCACCTGTGCATCCGATGAAAGCTTATAAACTAAGTTGAATAAGATTTGCAGGAACAACCTTATCCTCATCCACACTTGACCAGCGTTCCTGCATTACTTGTTCCGACGGTGGCATTCTATGTCTCACCATCCGTCAGCGGTTTTTCGCATTGTCTGTTCTGCAGTTGACGTCATCCTCACCTTGGCCGCTTAAATGTTCCCCTTCGGACTCAAAACTAAGAGTAGAGGCTCAGAAGACACTGGACCTTATGAGGGTGATAGTAAAGTATACCTTTTGTCTTCTTTGTTTACAAATAAAACTGACGATAGGAGGTGTAACAAAAGGAAGTAGCAAAAAGCAAAAACATCGATAAACATCGAGTTACTCGCGAGTAACACGGTGCATAAAAGTAACTCAGAGTAGGCCTGTCTCACCCCTAGGTACTTCCCACCATTTTCACCACTTTTGGCCAATCTTTTTTAAATTTTTGGATGTCGTCCGCTGGTTTCATGAATTTTCGAAGCTTTGCTTTGGTTAAAGCCCAACAAATCTCGTTTGGCCGTGCCTCCGGGCAGTTCGGCGGATTCATGTCTTTCGGCACGAAACATACATTTTGACTTTTGTACCATTCTTAAATGTCCTTTGCGTAATGATATTTCGACAAATAAAACACTACTTGACCTTCGTGCTGCCTGATCATCGGCAATAACCGCGTCTGGAGACATTCCTTAACGTATTTCTGAGTGTTCATCGTCTCCGTTGTGATGTACGGACTAGATGTTTTACCACACTTGCATATTGCATGCCAAACCATAACCTTCTTACAGAATTTTTCGGTAAAAATTGCCTTCTCTGTTTCGGGGATGTCTTGCTCTTCGCTTACAGTATAGAATTGTTGTCCGGGAAGCGTTTTGTAATCTAGTTTCACATACGTTTCATCGTCCATTATTATACACCCAGAATTTCTACACAATAAGGAATCGTAGTTTTTGCGGGCCCGTGGTTTCACGAACACGGCCTGTTTTAGGTTCCTTTTGGATTTTTTCTGCTTTCGGTATGTTTTTATCCCAAGTCTTTCTTTGGCACGCATGACGTTACTCGACGAGGTCCCTAGGTTTTTCGCAACATCCTGAATGGAAGTCGCTGGTTTTCGCTTGTAGGCATCCCTGATCTTTTTATCGATATCCGGACTAATAGGACCGGATTTCCGACCACTCTTCGGCGCATCTTCCAACAAACACTGTTCTCTATATTTTCGAATCGCAGATCGTACCGCTCCGACGCTTACACCCTCTTTCTTGGCCAATTTTCTCAAGGAGAGTCTGTTCACAGTGCACCATTTGTGCACGATACTTTTTCGTTGTTCCGGAGTAAGACCGCGCATTTTGATAGATAACACAAAACTGAGCACTTTTTTGATGCCATGTCATTCAGAAATGTGCAAACAAAAGGACGCAGCCAAAACATGTTGAAATATTTCATTAGATTCAAAATGACCGTTAAAATAAGGTGTGCTTATACTTTCTGGAATAGTCGTTAATGTCGGAGGTAGTGATGCGCTCTACAACGCGCTACTTCCGACATTAGGTACAACGTATAAATCCTCATTAAAATTGACTGTCGATAGTCGCTAATTCGGGTTTCAACTGAAACGATAATAATAGTACGAGAGGCAAAGATTGTGAAACCAAAAATTGACCCTTATCGAAAGGTCAAACTGTTCACCTACCGAGCAAATTAAACAAGCATTGACTACACTCAAAAAAAAATCGACACGTTTCCACGTGAAACGCACGTAATTTACGTCCACTGCCAAAACCGATAATAACCACGTGAAACCGTGTAAACCGTAACAGCTACGTGATATCCAAGAACACGCGATATTTTATGTACAATGACATTTAACGTTCATCTGATTTTACTGAAGAAGATTTGGTTACGTGTTCAGGTGAAAGTTACGTGAAATTTCACGTGAAAGCAACGTATCGATTTTTTCGAGTGTAGAATTTATCTGGTAGAGGGAAGTATTGCAATCGATGGGATCATATCCTATAGAAAACTTGTTGACAGGTCTATGAATGCTGTTAATTTCCGACTGTTCTTCTATCTTCGCCTCCCGGACTATTCTCACTGGAAAAATATGTCCGAGTGCGAACCAAACCAACGAATGCCCTCGAGTATATAGCTCCCTGAAAGGTAGAGCCTTTAAGTGGTGACAAAAACGGTTAATTTATATTTAGTTCTCCCAGACGACGTCGGTGATTTTTCTGACTCGAAAAAATCTGGTCACGTCTTCCTTCGGAAGGGAAGTAAAGCCGTTGGTCCCGGTTCATATTCATGAGTCGATAGGTAGCGTCCAGGTGGTAGAGTCGTCTCCCTGGCGTCGGTGATTGTCACCATGTGAGAAAATAGGCCGACAGAAAATTAAAAAAAAAATAAGTTCATCTAAGAGGTTCACTTAAATCTGCACTTTATTAATTTGCCCTGATACAAAGTGTTAAACTAACAGTATTATCGTACTGAATAAAATTACTAATTACCAATTACTTTTCTTCTGAAAATTTACTCTCAGGTCTACCGGGCGGCCTTCCAGATGATCAGGAATATCCGTGGAAGTGGTTTATTTATAAAATTAATCTTAAAATGCTACCGGATCAAAGATACAAAACAGTTTATTGGATCAAGGGGGTAATAAATAGGATCAAGGGATATTTTCTCAGGCGAATCTATAAAATAACTTTTGTCTAATTTTCTCATTTCAGATTTGATGGTTTAATTCAAACGGTACGTTAACGGCCAAACATAAAAGTTTGTTATTTCACTGAACTAGGAATTAAAACTCGAGTTTTATGGTCAGCATCTGCACAGAGAATTTTTGCTTTTAATTAGATATAAAGGTATGAGAGGCCAGTCAAGATGTGCCGATTCCGATTTCTAATGTCCATACTTTTGGAACTCCCATTCCCTGTTATCCAACGGACATACCTGTCTTGTCTTCAACCAACGGGAGATACAGTGAAAGTGGAATGCGTGCTATTGTCATGGATAGGAAAGGATTCATTAGCAAAATGCTACTGTCAGATAAGTTGAAACACTTACATTACATACGCCCCAGGCAACAGTGCACTCTTCGCTGGTAGCTGATGCTTGATTTGCCTGACATTCAATGCATAAGTCCATAATGTGATTACGGCAAATGGCGCAGTTGTCCACTACGATATCTGAGGAATAAAAAAGAAGTTATTAGACCAACAATTTACAATTTAAAAACGAACAAGTATCGGCTAGGAGTTTGAATAAAAACCCTACCAACCAGGAAGTCAATTCGAGGTTAGTTCCAAGGTTGATAGTTCACGAACAATATTTGGGAAACTATAGCAAATTTAACTTACCCCAGGCCCACAAAGCCACAGCATTCCACTGAAAAGTAAAATAAATTTAAATTATCGCTATTTTTACCCCCACAATTGTATTTTTCAATTATGTACCTTTTTCACCTCGAATCTCTTTCGCTCGCCACGGCTGCTGCTGGATGTTGGCTGTTCGAACTCTTCCTCATCGATTTCCATTGTAGCGACAGATTAAAAATCCGAGTTCCACAAACAAAGCTACTGCTGGAACAGGGAAAATATATATGAACAAGTTTTAAATAAAACGCCGAAATAGGAAGCATTTACAGCACAAAACTTACGTATTTTCTAAGATGACGGTGCTTTACTTAGCTCTTTTGTTTGTAAAGACAAGCGGGCCAGAAGAATGAAAAGAAATGGAACAATCAAAATGTCAATCGCGTTGCGTTGAACTACGGATATCTCACAGCTCTACTCAACGAAACACACGCTAAGATCAGACTACACAAAATGCACAAAATTAAAAACCCATTGATTGATAGAGTTTCACCATTTCTCGGAAACTTTTTCAAACAGACGTATGTCATTTTATAAACAAAGAGGGGAAGTAAGAATCAAAAGTAAATTTCTCGAAATTCTCAGCACCCTCACATAAAGAAGCATCACAATCATGTAAAGCAATGTTATTCCTTGTGTTGGTGGCCCTAGTTTGCATGAAAGTGCTAAGGGTTTCGAAAAATTTACGTTTGAATCTTACTTCCCCTCTTTGTTTACAAAATGACATAGGTCTGCTTGAAAAAGTTTCCGAGATTTTGCAGTTTTAAATCATGGGTGAGAATCAGAAAATAGATGAAAGTTTAACAACTGCAGGAATTTACAATAAAATCATAATGAATAAGTGTCTTTTCGAATTCATAAATGGGTGCAACATATTTCGTTTCATTTTCAGAAACTCCATGATAATGTCAAACGCGAAAGTATCGAACAAAATTAACAAAAATATCACTCAGGCAAATAAACTTAAGAATTTCATAACGTTCAACTTATGAACGATGCTTTGAAATTTCATAAGGCTGACTTATGAATGGATTTTGTTCCACACGTATGTGTTCTTGTACGCCTATAAGCTTTCCTGATTACATATATCTTAGAGCATCATTAACGGTGGGATTTAGAAGCCCGTTTAGCAGCGCTCTATCATCACTCACCACCGTACCGGTCGCTGCTAAACGCGCTACCAAACTAGCAACGAGGCTTTCGGGAAGAGTTGGGTGTTCAAATTTAGCAGCCCCATTGCAGCGGGTGAAGTGGTTGGTATTTGATACACTCCCGTTTCATTTTACTATTTTTTTTAGTACAATTGTATACTATCTCTTTTTCTCTCACGGAAATGTTACTCAATTTTCGATAAAAAGTGGATCAACTAAATTTTTGAGTAGATCCACTTTTTACGAAAGTTTAGTAACATGTCCGTGAGAGAAAAAGAGAGAGCATACAAGTGTACTAAAAAGTAAAATTAAGCGGAAGTGTAACGTCAGTCATCGTCCACTGGTTTGTTGTGTTTTTTATCGTGTGTTTATTTCTTGCGAAGTTGTTTAGTTCTAGCGAAACATAAAAATGGCTGTACATATCTTGATTTCGGAGCGCTATCGGTGAAAAATAATAGTTTGACGGTGATTTCGGGCAAATTCTAGCCTGAAACTTGGTGCCGTAGGTAGACATTTGTGTCGCGGATCCCGTTTTCATACAAATCGCAATTTTACATTACCATTTCCGTACGAATTCTATCTTCTTGTTGAGACTCAAATCGTATTGAAGAATTTCCTAAATAATCAAATCAGTTTTCTCCAACACGGCGTTTCAGATCGCAAAATGTTTGTGTGGGTTTGTGGAAAATAGCCAAAGGAATAAATGGACGAAATCTTTTTGCCTTCTAAAATGATGCATCGGAGAAAACTACTTTTGAATTTTTCGGAAATGCATCTGTTGGAAGAATAGTTGCGAATGTCGCCAGAATTAACCGAATTCAATAAACCTTTTATTACCGTATGTAACAAAATTGTTATAAATTCCTAAAAGGAGCAACATAATTAAATAATTGTTGGAGTATAAACTTCAAGACTTACATTTAGTAATTCTTCTACTCTTCGAACAGTCCGAGTCCGACTTGTGCTAACCTAACCTCAGGTGCAGCTCTAGCTGTTGCAAATTAGTGTTTAATATACATCACTTTGAATTAAAATGTAATGAATTCTGTTCTTACCGTTCACTTAGGTAGTGTGTTGATTTAGTAGTGGTTCCTAGTTTGTTTTTATAGTTGTAATTCATGTTTAGTTCATAGTTGTTATTTCAAGCTATCATAAGAACAATAGTCAATAAACAAACTTGTATCATAGAGAATATTAATCTCACCTTATTGCTATCCTAGCATAAATGGTATCAACTAATTTTTAATATTCAACCGTTGAATACATACATATATGTAAATCACTAATAATTATAAACTTTTAGATCGAAAACTAGCGTATATGTAGAGCACAAATTCTTCTGGTTATTGTTTCCCGATCAATTCGCTTACATCATCCTACGTGACAGCTCACGACCGCGGCTTTGTGCTAATGCTGAATCGATGACAGGCGTCGTCGTAGATTCACAGCGATACGAGGGGTTCGCCGAATCGACAGGCGTATTAACAATCCCCCCCGAATGCGCAGAGGGTCCTCCGGAAGCGTATTGATCCCTAACGCCTACGTCGAGCACGGCGAGTTTCACTGCAGGCCGCTCGTATATACCATGGCTGGTTTGGACGGTGGCACTCCTTACTTGTCCGTCCGGTCCTGATCTAATGGCGATGACTCGTCCCAAAGGCCAACTGTTACGAGGAGCCTTAGGATCTACGATGACCACCACGTCATTTACTGCGATTGGTTTCACTTTCATGAACCACTTCGTACGCCGGGTGATAACAGGAAGATAGTCCCTCAACCACTGTCGCCAGAATTCATTGGCCATTATTTGCGACTGCTTCCAGTTGTTTCGAAGTTTGTTTGGATTTTCGTCGAATGGTACCCATGGTTTTATCCCGTTCGACGATCCTAACAGGAAATGGTTAGGGGTCAGTACTGGTGATCCATCGTCTTCCGTTGGCACATCAGTCAGTGGTCGTGAGTTTACCATATTCTCAATTTCCAGTAAGGTACTGTTGAGAATCTCGTCTGTCGGAAGTCGTTTCCATTGTAACTTATGGAGGTTGGACTTAACACTACGAATGAGACGTTCCCAAGCTCCGCCCATGTGTGGTGAAGCTGGAGGGATGAAGGTCCACTCTGTATTAGTTGTTGTAAACTCTTGCATGAGCTGCTGCTGGTCAATTGTCTGCATTACTTCTCTCAGCTCCTTACTGGCGCCCTGGAAGTTAGTACCGCGGTCGCTGAGAATGACTGCAGGTACTCCTCTCCTAGACATGATGTTTCGTATCGCCAGTATACACGAGTCGGTTGTCAGTGTGTGTGCTAGCTCTAAGTGTATAGCGCGGGTTGTCAGACATGTTGCAAGGACTCCCCAACGTTTCTCGGAGTGTCGCCCTACAATGACGGTCATAGGACCAAAGTAATCCACCCCATGTATGTGAAAGGTCGACTGAAAGCGGCGAGACGACATGATGGTAGGTCACTCATACTTGGAGGCTTTGGCGACGCCTGGTTGTTTTTGCATTCCTGACACTGCTTACGTACAGTCCTGTAGACAGCCTTCAATCTCGGAACATGGTATCGCTGACGTATTTCATTTAGCGTTGTTGCATGGTTCTGATGGTTGAACCGCTTGTGAAAATCAAGGATGATGAGATGTGTGATCGGGTGCTCGCGAGGGAGTATGATTGGACAAACGGCGTCTCGGGTTATGAATGGGCATGCTTGCGTTCGACCTCGAGCTCTAAGAACATTATCTTCGTCGAGAAAGGCGGATTGGTGGAAAATTGGACTGTGACTAGGAATTGACATGTCAGGATTCTCCATATGCCGATTTCTTCCAAGAATGATGATTTCATCAGCGTATACGGTGTTTTGTGCCGCACGGAACAAGTTGATTTTGGCATCACAAAGCTCACGACGTTGTAGCGGTCCGCTGGTGCGTTTTTTCTTGTATACTGAGAGTTTCAGATTGCGTACGTAGCGAAGAACATGCGCCGTGCAGCGAACCATTTTTTGCCAATCGGAGAAGCGATGTTGATCGATTATAGGTTCAACGACTTTCGTATGAAACATCAAGTGAGGACGCAGCTCTTCTGTTGTGTTTCCGATACGATTCTTGGAGATAGGCCACTCTTCCGCTGGTTTCCACAGGAACTCCGGACTACGAAACCACCGACTGGAAGCAGACAAATCGGGATTATTCTTCCACTTTGTCCCTTCATCTGCCACGTTCTGTTTACTAGGTACCCAATTCCATTCGCAAACATCCGACGTTTCAAGGATCTCGCTAACTCGAAAGGCCACAAACTGGCTATAACGACGATGGTCGGAGTTCAACCAACAAAGTACGTCCTTGGAATCCGTCCAAAAAAAGCGTTGCTTCACTTTGATCGTCAGCGATTTAATGATAGAGTCTGCCAATCGTACACCAATCGTAGCAGCTTGAAGTTCGGAGCGTGGGATTGACAGGAACTTGAGTGGTGATACTCTTGTCTTGGATCCAACAATGGCGCACTCGATAATAGGTCCTTCTTGGAACCGCAGGTAGGCTACAGCGGCGAAGCCTGTTTCGCTCGCATCGACGAAAGTATGTAGCTGTATGTTGTTGTCTTCTGCTGTAGAAGTGAATATCCGATAGCAACGAGGGATCTTAAGTGTAGTTATTCCAGGAAGAGATGCACACCATGTTGACCACTTTTCGAAATGCAAGTCGTTGATCAAATCGTCCCAGCCGATTGAGGATCGCCATATTTCCTGAAGAAGCGTCTTGAGGATCATTAGGAAATGGCCGATGAGTCCTAGCGGGTCGAAAACCATCATCAAAGTTCGTAGGACCTCACGTTTTGTTGGCCGACGATGTCCGGACAAAAGTAGTTCGTCGATTCGACCTGAGATCTTGAACGTAAAGTGATCCGAAGAAGTATCCCACCACATGCCAAGTATCTTTTCAACCGTATTTTCGCCGCTAAGGCTTATTTCTGCTGAAGCAGACTCGTTCAGTGCCTCCAGTACCACGGGAGAGTTCGATGCCCAGTTTCGAATTTCAAATCCTGCCAATGCGTGTATCTTCCTCACATCTCTTGTTAGCTTGATTGCTTCTTCCTCCTGTTCGACGCTTACGAGCATATCGTCGACGTAATGTCGTTTGACTATCGCTTCAACCGCTGCAGGATAGTTCTGTTCGAACTTTTTGGCATGAAGATTTTTTACGTACTGGGCAGTACTCGGTGAGCAGCAAGCTCCAAAGGTCATAACCTGTATTATGTAGGTGCTTGGATACGTATCACTGTCAGTGTAGAAGAAGAGCTGATAGAATTGATCACTCTTCCGCATGCGAACCTGCTGATACATCTCCCGAATGTCCCCAGAAACAGCAATCCGAAATTCTCTGAACTGAGTCAAAACTGACGGCAATGATGTTAGTAGATCCGGACCCTTTAGCAGTACCGAATTCAATGAGACTCCGTGAGCGGTAGCCGCCGCATCCCATACGAGCCGCGTTTTTCCAGGTTTGTTGGGGTTTACTACCGGAAACATCGGGAGGTACCAGACGTTTGGATATTCTGCCTGAACCTCCTCATCAGTCAACTTTCTGATGTAACCTTTCGCAACGTGATCTTCAATCTTTTCCTTCACTGCTTTTGCCAATACTTGATCATGTTTCATCCTCCGATCTAAGCATTCCCACCGCTTCAACGCCATCGCTTTGCTATCCGGTAGACGGATATTATCATATTTAAAGAGAAGTCCGGATTCATAACGTCCATTTTGATATTTCGTTAACGTTTCGAGGAGCATCTGTGCACGCTGGTCATCTTGGGACAGTAGAAGACGGCTTGGCTTTACAATACCAAGGCTGTCTAACGAGAAATAGTTTTTTACGGTTTGATGAAGATCTTCATCGCTATATTGGTTACACTGACAGATCTGTAGAGAATGAAAATTCACAAAATGCTCTGCGACGTCTCCTGGGACGCAACTTCCATACACAGTCCATCCAAGTCGGGTCTTGACGGCTATCGGTTCCTGTGGGTGTCTTTCTCTACACTTTAGCGGATGTCCAAGACTGAGGTTATCCAAACCTATTAGTATCCGAGGACACGCGTTTTCGTACGACTGAATTGGTAGTCCAGCGAGGTGCTGGTATTTCTCCTGTATCTCGGAATATAATAAAGTTTGCGGTCGAATTTGTAAACCTTGTACAGTATGTACGGAAGAAAGTGTGTACTTCTTTGCTTGACTATCACAGCTGGAGATTTGCAGGTTTACTATCTGTGACGACTTCTCCAAACGCTGCGTTTCTCCCGTCCATTTTAGGCACAGTGTCTTCCTCGGTCCTTTCAATCCTAGCTCATCTGCTAGACTTTGATCCATTAATGACAGCTCAGAACCGTCGTCAACGAATGCGTAAGCCTGCACTGTTTTCGATGGTCCATAGAGGCGAACTGGAAGAATCCGGAACAACAGTTTTGACTGGCCTTGATGAATGTTACAGCTCTGCTGCGATGTTCCCTCGGATGTGGTAGCAGTGGCTAGTCCAATTGAAGCGTTGTTTGTTTGTTGTCCGGCTTGCTGTATATTCACACTGTGAAGAAGAGGATGATGTAGATAGGTGCAACCACTCGTCCCGCATGGCTTCTGCTGTCTGCATGACCCGTTGTGTTTTCGTAAGCACTTTCGACACAGCTTACATTCTCGAACAGCAGCCCATCTCGAATCATAACTAAACTCAGCAAAACGCTTGCACTTTGGAACGTGTCGTATCCGCTGTCCATTTTCACGTGTTGTCTCTTCTACGTGCGTCCAAAAACTGGCTCGTCTTTTCTGAACGTGGTGACATGGCGTCACCTTTTCCTTCGTGTTTCTCGAACTCTCTCGTTCTCTTCGTATCACAAAATCTCTCGTGTCATACGGTGCAGTTACGACGATCGGCGCAACAACGGAGCACTCTCGCTCTTACGCTCGTAAGTCGGCCAACTCGTAAACTGTTCGTGGTTCGTGGTGGAACTTCCGCCATGGAAGGCGAGCAATCACATATACTTTCTCACCTCGGTATTTTCTGGAGCTTCCCTGTAGATCATTCGGAACTGTACGCTAAGCAGTGGCTGCGCTTGTTTCGCTCACTCACACGTAGGTACACTCTCTCGTTCAGACATCGAATAAGCTATGTATCTACCGCATAGGAAGTTAAGGATCGGATAAGATTCTATGGTCTGAGTTTGGAAACACTGAAACAAATTATCTTTGGCGATTTGATTTATAGTTTTATTAATTTAACTAACCCATGATATTTCCTACATTCACCCCTCTCCTACACTACTGGTAAATGTGATATAAAAGCATGTTCTTTAGTCTGTCTGGCTTTCTGATCGTCCTTTTCGGTCTCTCGTCACTGCTACCTACTGTTTCAATTTCTGGATGAGCTGATTCCTTAGTGGATGTGGATACCTTTTCGGACGTGTGTCCCGGGTCTAGAAGCCCGTTTGACGTCAGCTACATTCCTGGCATATTGGCATACGCTAAGCGAGTGGCTGCGCTTGTTTCGCTCACTCACACGTAGGTACACTCTCTCGTTCAGACATCGAATAAGCTATGTATCTACCGCATAGGAAGTTAAGGATCGGATAAGATTCTATGGTCTGAGTTTGGAAACACTGAAACAAATTATCTTTGGCGATTTGATTTATAGTTTTATTAATTTAACTAACCCATGATATTCCCTACAGAACGCACAGACAACTACCCTTACATATAGGACATTGTTTCGTCACATCGCTGGAGGCGACTGGTTTTGCCTTTGATGATGTCGTGTACGGCTTGCTACTACCTGACTCTGTTTCGGAATGCATATTCAGGAATCCGTCTTTCTTGCTAGAGCGAGGCCTTGAGTCACTGGTTACCGATACCATTACTGCACTGGCATCCTCTGCCGTGGTATACAGCCACGAGCTAAAATCGATCAACGTTGGATTGGGCTTATCCCTGGAGTGTTTGGCCCAATCTAGTTTCAACGTAGAAGGTAGTCGTTCCACCAGTTCATATCGTAAAGAGGCATTATACACAAAGTCGTGTACTTCGCACGCTTGGATTGTTGCAACCAAGTTCTCTACTGTGAGCGCGAAGTTGACTACTGTCTCTAGCCTATCGATGTTTGGCGATGGTAACGCCCGAACCTTCTTGACAATAGCTTGCACGATTGCTTCCGGCCTGCCATACAACATTTTTAGAGTCGACATGACTCAACAACATTGGAGGGGTGAAGCAAACGACACTTTACTGCTTCTAATGCCTTTCCTTTTAGGCACTTGCGAAGCCGAAGCATATTTTCCTCATTGGAAAATCCACACATTTGAGTGGAGTTGCTGAAAACAGAGAAGAAAAGCGGCCAGTCCTCGGGATTTCCACTAAATTCCGGAAGGTCTTTCGACACCGCTTGCCGTGCGGCAATCTGACTCCTGTTTAGAACGCATATTGTTTCATCGGCGATAGGGGCGCAGATGGAAGCACTGGAATTTGCTGAAGACGCATCGGAGTTGATCTCTGACCTGGAGCGAACGAACGTGGATCAATCAACGACGGATGCTTACTAATGACCGGTGCATCAACACGTTGAAAACCAGGGATACCGGATGATATTGGACATTGATGAGAATATGCTGGTCGGTCGACACCGGGTCCGAGATTGGGAGCATGTTGCTCTGCAGGTCCTGGCAAGTTTCTTGGTATAGGTCCTTCCGTCTCTTCAGGTTCTAAACCGGAATCCGCTTCTTCTCCACAACGCTCAGTATCAGCAACCCACTGCTCAATCTTCGATGTCTTACTCGCTTCGGTGTCACTTAGCACCGTCGAAGTATCACTTCCGAACTCAAGAAGTGCCTCAAATTTCTTTTCCAAATACTTCTGTTCAAGTTTTTTCTCCTCTTCGATCTTAAGCAACTGCAGCTTTAATCTTCTTCTCGCATCGCTTTGGGCGCTACTTCTAACACTAATTGATCGTTGTGAATTAGTTGCATTTTGTGGTGTTTGGTTCCGAACGATAGCGGGGGTGCCGTCGGTACTTGTCTGCCTACGGTAGCACAATCGATACAGCTCCAACTCATATATTGGATGTCCTCCGTCACCTCCACGCACGTAAAATGGAACCACCTGTTGCAGCTATCGCATTGAACCATTTCCATGTTGTTTGGCTCATCACACAAATGACAATCTGATTCTCGAATCGGACGTACATTTCGCAGCGGGTAACGTTTCACTGCGCTTGTTCCACTACCAGATTTTCCCGTTTTATTATCTGCGGCAGCAGGTTTCTTAGGAACTGTTCCCGTCATAGGGCGATTCAACGTACCGGTACTATCTACAATTACCTGTGAACAAGGAGGGAGATTCTCGACAGTGTTTGATGAACCTGGTGTAGCGTTTGTCGCTGGCTGTGCGATTTGCTGTTCGGTTATCACCACTGGACGCGCCTCCTTTCTAGATCCAACTTTACCATGCTTCGACGACATTTCTCGGTTCGGTAAATGAATTTATAAGATGTTGGAAGAATAGTTGCGAATGTCGCCAGAATTAACCGAATTCAATAAACTTTTTATTACCGTATGTAACAAAATTGTTATAAATTCCTAAAAGGAGCAACATAATTAAATAATTGTTGGAGTATAAACTTCAAGACTTACATTTAGTAATTCTTCTACTCTTCGAACAGTCCGAGTCCGACTTGTGCTAACCTAACCTCAGGTGCAGCTCTAGCTGTTGCAAATTAGTGTTTAATATACATCACTTTGAATTAAAATGTAATGAATTCTGTTCTTACCGTTCACTTAGGTAGTGTGTTGATTTAGTAGTGGTTCCTAGTTTGTTTTTATAGTTGTAATTCATGTTTAGTTCATAGTTGTTATTTCAAGCTATCATAAGAACAATAGTCAATAAACAAACTTGTATCATAGAGAATATTAATCTCACCTTATTGCTATCCTAGCATAAATGGTATCAACTAATTTTTAATATTCTCTACACACACACACACACACACACACACACACACACACGCGCACACACACACACACACACACACTCTGCACATACCCCCCCCCCCCGGGTTGATCGATGGTTCCCGGATGGATGGTGATGGATCTTCTGCTGCCGCCTGCCCTGTTTTGCTGTGGCATTTGCATCTGCCCCCCCTCTTCCCTGGCGGCATTGCCTCTGCTCTTTTAACACTGCCACACACACACACACCCTTTGCCTTTGCTTTGCCTTTACCTCTTACCCATGCGGCTGTTTGTATTTTCAACATATTTGCATAACATACCAAAAACATACGGCATTTCTTTACATTTTTGTTTGTATACATTACATGCCTTCTGCATTTTTTTTTGTGCATTTGCTGCATATATGTATGCCTATATATTTTTTTTTTGCATTTTTTTTGGGCACATGGTTTTGCATGGGTTGCATTTTTTTTTTTTTTTTTTTTTTTTTTTTTTTTTTTTTTTTTGCATTTGTGACATTGTTTTTTTTTTTTTTTTTTTTTTTTTTTTTTTGGGTTTTTTTTTTTTTGGTTTTTTTCTTTTTTTTTTTCTTTACATTTTTTTTGGTTTACTTGACACATGCATTCTTATATATTTGTGGTTTGCGTTTTTTTGTTTTTTATACATTCTTCACTTTGTTTATACAAACACACAACACACACACACTTTGTCACATTGTTTGTGCACACACACACTGCCTGTGTTTTTTTTTTGT